>ML782597.1:173833-191313 GCA_009831015.1 Picea engelmannii | reverse complement strand
TTTCATCTTACCTTTGATTGTTAAGAAAGAATCATAAGCATCCTTTGCTAGTTTATTGACCCATCATATATATTTCCTATGTATGTTCTGGTTAATTGATTGGTTTTCTTTTCTATTTGATTTACAAACCTATCTGATAATAGCTCTTGAAGGCCTTGTATTACATGAATATACCTAGACTGTCTTGAAGATACAATCCAGTGATTTAAGATATTCATATTGATCCAAACCCACACCCATTATTGAGAAAATAGTTACAAAAAGGTTAAGTTACCAGGCATCTCTGAGATACAGCCTAGGAGAGTTTCCTAGAGTGATAACACATGCCAACGCTTATGACAGGAAAAGGAAAGATATTGTGCAGAGGACCACCAAGAAGAGGAGGATCACTCTAGATTGCTCCATCCTCATCACCACAGAGGAAAATTTGATAAATAATGAGTATGCCAAAACATCCGGACTTATGGGTGCAGGGATGGAAATAACAGATGCCACCTTGAACAGAGAAAAAAGGGATGAAGAGGAGTTAGCTACTGCTCTGAAAGAATTGGAACATTTTCACCACTTGGTGAAGTATTACCAGGACACCACACAGGTCGTGGTGTTCCTAAGAAGCAAATTCAAGGAGGTCTACAACAAATTTACAAATGAACGACACATATTCACTGCAAGGATAGCCGAGCTTCAAGAAGACACCCTCATGGCACTGGCGATGTGCAAGTATATGGATAGGTGGTACGAGAAAGCACACCAATCCATGGAAAGGATCAACTATATCAGTGCAGTGCAACAAGGTCGAGACATCAAAGAGCACAAAATCCAGGTGTTAAACAAAAGTAGCATCGACCGCATAAGGAAATAGGTCGAATATTGGGTAAAATTGGCTCAGGAACCTCATCGAGAAATCCAAGAGAAATGGGTCGAGTGTGAGAAAAGATGGACCAAGATAAACCAAACTAGGCAATGAGAGAGATTGGCCTCACCGAATTCAGCACACTCGTTGACTTTGTTGACTTGCACGACATAGTCAAATCACACGTTGAACAAGACTCATCATGGGCTGCTGAAGTAGAAAAGGTGACAGGCACCAAACCCACCATTGTGTACATTGTGTACATCTGACATCTAGGTTACAGGGGAAGTCGAACTAGGAGTTTGGCTGGCCACAAACTGTTGAATCGATCATTGTTGAAGTTGATTAGAAAATAGATCTGTGGACTTTCTTTGTGCCGAGCCAACAATGTTGTTAGAATGAGGCCCAAACTTATATTTTTATTTGTTGAGAGTTCACCAAGGTGCATCTGGTAATATCTTGTATAGCATGACCGATTTAGAGTAAAGCAGCTCTAGCTGTTGGGCTCTCATAATAGCCTCTTCTTCAGAAAACACCCCAGACGTTGCTACGTCTTTGGACACACACGGAACCAAATACTTTAAGAACCACTCAAGCAAGAAAGTAGGAGGGAATTTAACCTTAATTAATCTCTTTCGTCGTCGCCATTCTCAGATATGATCCGAGATATGGCTAGCCTTTGTTTGTTCGAAGTTGGCCAACAACTCGGTGTCAACATCATATCTCACTGGAAACTAGAAATGGTTCAGAAAAACCATAGACAGGTCATTAAACTAATAATACTTCGAGCAGTCAAGATCGATATACCATTTCACTGCACCCCCGATAAGAGTGCGTTCAAACATGTGCAACTGAACGGAGTCATATTTCAACGAGTTAGATGATCAACACAAGTGAAAAGTTGTCACATGATCACCTGGGTCTTTGCCAGGTTTTCCCTCAAACTTAGGAATGTCAGAAGGCAACTTAGTCGACATCAAGGGCCAAAGCGGATCGTGACAGATTGGGTCATTTAACAATATCGACAGATCTGGAAAATGAAAATTTGTCAGAAAGGGTAGTTTTGGTTGTGGAGAATTTAGATGAAAAGAAGGGCTTGGATTTTGACTAGCACCAGGTTCCCAGGAAAAGTTGGACTACTTAGCCAAGATTTTGGTAGAAACTGTGGCCCTGACCAACAAACGGAACCTGCATTTGTTGTTGCATCATCAAATGACTCCCAAAGTTAGATGACATAACTTACATAGGGATTTCCCCCTGTGTAGTGTTCAAGGGACCTTGGTTGGGGATTCCCCCATCCGATCTTCCAAGCATAGGTAATAAACATTTCCCAGGGTACCATTAAGTATGGAAGGGGTTGCCTCCAACCAGCATCCCTGACAAGGGAAAACCCTGTGAAGGATTCCAAAGACCCTGAGTGGAGTGAATTCTTGTCATCTCTCCCTATGAAGGAATAACAATTTGCGTAGGATTTGTTGACCAAATCTGGGGTTTCCCCTAGTCAAGAATGTGAAAGAAGAAAAGGATTTATTTCCAAATGCTCCAAACAAAGAAAATGGAATTGATCCCACTGGTGTCATGTAGGATGAAGGTCCCAAATTGCTTCCACTGAACAAACTATAGTTTTCATGAGGCTCAATCGGATGTTGAAACGTGCCACCGAGCAAAGGGGACAGAGGAGGTATATGACCCCCACCGTAAGGAATTTCATTAAACAGGTCAGTGGTGCCCACGATGGATCATTGCAAGGAAGCATTAATAGAGCTCCCTGCCCCCAAACCTATGGTCTATAAATTAGAGTAAGTAAGAACTAAGTTCGAGTCAAAACCAGGCATCTCATATGAGAAAGGAGTGCCTGACGCATTTTGAATGAAGAAAACAATGGTCGAAACCGGTGAAGGAATCGAACCACTTCCCGAAGTAGTGGGGATCGAGACTGTTGTGGTCCTAACAGGAAGAGGTGGGGGAGGAGGTGCAACACCCCCTCCTGCGGTAGCTACAATATGAGTATGAGTACTCCCTCACGTAATAGCATTGGATGCTTCCATTGTCGCTCGCCAAATCATTTTTTGTTTGGGTGAAGTTACCTCGAGAGGCACTATCTGTATTAGAAGCGGTGTCGATAGATCGGTGATCGGAGGATTTAATGGCCTGAAACCTTTGGTCTCGAGGTCATAAATAATGGATTCCTTTGGTGCAGGAAAGTATTCTCTTGGAGCTGGCTCAAGTAAAGTTTCTTGTGCCTTGGTAGCTTCGAACGATCCTTCTTGATCGAGCCTGCGCCTCAACGGTGGTAGAGGTGCCTCCAAAGTAATCGGTGTCAAGCCCTGAATCCTACGCAACCAACGGAGCTGTAGATATTCCACTATGAAATGATAAACTAGCACTGCAATGTTTAGCTAGCATTCAACACAAATCAAACACACTAAAATTTCCTAAAGGTAAATCAAGCAGACAACGAACTAGTAGGAAGAATAGTTATGCCAGTCGACACTAGAGAAATTTACTGGTGCAAGTGTAACTTGAACACAGAAAAACCCTCTATGTATACTTTGCAAATTGCGACCCAACATATGCCCTAGGTACCTCGGTATACCCCCACATTCACCTGTGTAACTCGGTAAAAAATTGGCAACTAGGTTGCCAGCTCGCAGTGAGTCACCAGGCGGGTACAATCGAAAGTCGAGCAGATCGTAATGAAAAGGATAACAAGTCCAAAGCCCTTCAAGGGTACCAAAGGAAATTTTTCTAGAATACAACTGAGGATCTCGAATGGTTTCAAGGTCCATGAGGATCCGTAGTCAAATGTGATCAATGTGTTTCTTGAGAAATACCCTCAATATACAATCTCCACTATGTTTGGTCCGGATTTGGAGGGATTATCTCCACTACCTTTCCTTACGTGACCTTGTGTTTAGCCCCTGTGTTAGAGGGGGGTCTCGTCTAAATCTTATGACGTTGGAATTTAGACACTCCCTATCTCAGACTCCAATGTTTGTTTTAAATGGCCTTGAAGAGTTTCCTCCTCACACCTATTTCAAGGCCCTAAAAGCCTAAACTAGTTGGTGAACCCTACAAACAAGAAAGTCTAATAGATTTTAATTTAAGCGTTGATTCTATAGGCTTGATTTACACAAAGGAAATGAAAGTGAAAATAGTGGTGTTTGGAAGAGATGAAAACAAAGAAATTTTTTTAAAGCAATTTATGAAAAAGCAATCTAGATACTTCAAAAAATTAAAGAAAAATCTTGTAAAATCTTTGTGAAAATCAACTTTTCAAATTAATGTTTCAAGATCTTATAACTGGAAGTTTCCTAAAAAACAAATTCCTTTCGTTTTGCGATGCAAAACTACTTATATTTTCAGGAAAGCAAGAAAGAACTTTGAAACTGAAACTCTTTTCTTTTCCAAACAAACAACCTACGATATACTACTAAACTAAATATTAATTTTTATTTTTATTTTTTGAACTACTTTAACATGAAAAACTAAATTAAAAATTCTTTTTTTGTTTTTCCAAGCATGGAACAGGAAAAAGATAAAACTGAAACCAAGATTGACAGAGATCGTAGACCTGTTGCATAAACCCAAGGATTCAAAAGAATCCAACGGAGGATCTAAAACTTGAAATTTTACTCTAAACCTCTAGGGAAAAAAAAGAAAACCAAGAAAAAAGTTGAAACCGAATCATTAACCCAAGCTAAGGCCACTAACAAAGACTCTGTAAAAGTCTAAGAAATCCCTGAGAAGCCCAAAGATTCTGTCAGGAAAGAGACTAGCTCCTTAATTTTTTTTAAAACACCTTCAAGACACAGAGATGCAGGCTATTGAACCAGCAGCCTACATATGTACGCAGGTTGTTTACTGTGCAAACGACGTATGTATGCAATCTGAGCCAAAGCAGATCACGTACACCTATGAGATTTTTCAAAAAAATAAAAAGACTTGGCAGACTGACTGGGCAGGGAAAGTTGGTAGGCACCTTGATAGTGACCAGAGACAGTAAAAGACTCAGTAAACTTGATAAAAACTCAAAAGGAAATAGAGAAACCAAATAAAAACCAAAAAACCTTCCACTAAGACCCTAGAGAGACTCCCCAGTGGAGTCGCCAATTCTCCTAGCGGGAAAATCCCCATATTACTATACCGGGTCAAAGATATAGGTAGAGCATTGATCTCCCTTAAAATACAATCCTATTTCTAAACTACCCCAAACTATCTGAATAGAAAGACAAAAAGAGAAGAAGGAAGATAAGTAAATGTACCTATGCTCCTACATTCAATGTAGACTTCCTTCAACCCTGTAGCTTCTTTGGTTGCAGGTCTCCTCCCAAAGTTGACCTGCAATAACACTTAGGCATACAATGATACAAAGATACAACCTCTAATTATTCATGCTCATATTCATATATAAATGTATATACATTAATCAATAAACATATCAAGACGCAATATATTGGGACAGGAAAAGGATTCTTTTATTCAAACAAAAGATTAAAATGTTACAACCTTTGTGTCGGCAACGCTCCAAGAACCTAGTTCAGGATCCTCTTACTGCTTCTCCAAGTGCATCATTCTATACTTTCCTCTCACAATCAACTGATCTCCTTAGAAAAAGGGAAGGGATTGCATAAGATAAAGGGCTTGAGAGGGAATGTTGAGGCCAAATCTCAGAAAGGGTTGCAAAAACTTGGGAAATGAGGGGAAGGGAATTTGGCAAAGTTTCTCTGTTATAATGCTTGATGATGGAATGGGACCCCAAGACCTCCTTTTATATGACAAAAAGATAGTTATTCGGATTGGGGATGGGCTACAATGGGTAAAATGGTTGGGAAACCTCCAATAGCCTATAAATTCTACCGATTTCCTTACAACTTTTTAATTTTTGCGACTTTTGGAGGTAAATGTGGGTTGTTTATTATGCAACTAGCGTATGTACGTTGGTTTTTTATTATGCATCAAGCATGTGTACGTGGGAAGTAGTGCAATAGGACATGCACATGCTCCAAAAAATGGTTTTTTAAGAGAGAGTCTCAGTAGTAATTTGGAAAATTGTGCAAGTAGAAAGGCCAATGCATGTATGCATAAGTAGGGCATTTTTGGGCTATAACACTTGCCTGATGGTTGACATTATGTTCTGGTGGTTCAGTCTTCTTCATCCACTTCTAAAAGTGTCCACGTTTCTCTGTACTTGTACTTTGAGCTTCCATCCTTTCACATTATCTTCCTTCTAAGTTACATGTGCTCTTCTTTCCATGCTACATGAAGCACTCCTCATTGAATTTCTCTTTGAATTCTAGCAATCCTAATCTTTGTGGCCAACCCCACTACAACTGTATCATCTCATGGTGTGATAATGAGTAGAAATGTGTCCCACTTGATTACATCTCCAACATCTTAAGATGTTGAATATTCCAACATATTTCCATGCATAATGTCTACATTCCAAAGCTTTGTGACCATATTCATTACATGAAAAATATTTTCATACCTTTGCTTTGGTTTCCACCTTGAAGGTGTCTCTCTTCTGAATTTTCTTTGAGATGTAGGACTTGCTTCTTTACTTCCACCTTTTAAAAATGAGAAAATGAAGTACTTACCTCATGCTTCTTAGAAGTGATAGCTTCAAAGTGTGTTTCTTCCTTGTTGTATCCAAGACCAGATTTATCATTAGGTGATCTTTAACAACTCAAGATTTCATCAAGAATTGTTGAACTGTTCATGAACCTATTTGAATTCTCTACTTTCCTTCTGGATTCTTCAATTTGGGTCTTCAGATTGAAATTGAATTCAAGGATTTTTCTAATCTCATCATCTACCTTCCTCTTTTCTTATACTTGACTAATTATATTAGTCTTTAGTCTCTTGATCTCTTCTTCTTGTTTCATGAGTATTTTCCTTAGTGCCATGGTATTGGTAGTTTTCTAGGGTTTCCTTAATGTATTCATCAAAATCAAGAACAACAATTGTGGGTCACCCATTATAATTGTGCCCAAGAAGGATGGGATTTGGAGAATGGGTTGAAGATTAGTAGGGTTTAATTAGACCAAGTACCTCACCTTGTGGGTCACCCATCATAATTGTGCCCAAGAAGGATCGAACTTGGAGAATGTGTATCAATTACAGAGCATTAAACAAGATTACACTAAAGAATCTGTACTCCCTTCCAAGGATCGATGATCTATTGGACTAGTTGCAACATGCCAAGTATTTCACTAATATGGATTTGAAATTAGGATATCACCATGTACGAGTCAAAGAATAAGATACCTGGAATATTGCCTTCAAGACAAGGAAAGGTTTCTATGAGTGATTGGTTATGCCATTAAGTTTATGCAATGCACCAACTACATTTATGAGACTAACGAATGATGTTTTACACCCTTATCTAGATTCATTTTTTATTTTCTATTTGGATGATATATTGGTTTATAGTGCTACCTAGAAGGAGCACTTTTCACATCTTATGTAGGTGTTAGAGACTCTGAAAAAGCACCAGTTTTTGGCTAATATCAAAAAATGAGAGTTTTCTCAGCATTGTTTGGTTTATTTGGGGTATGTGATCAGTCGAGGGGAGCTCAAGATAGATCCCACAAAGATGGAGGCCATCATGAAATGGCCAATTCCTACAAATGTCACTGAAGCTAGGAGTTTTGTTAGGGCAGTGCAATACTTGAGGAAGTTCATAGCTTCATTTTTAGCAGTTGTTGCACCACTCCATGCCATAATATCCAATGGTAATATTTTCCAGTGGGGGAAGAATTAACATAAGGCCTTTGATGATCATAAAATAAATACTAGTAAAGAACCAGTGATCATGCTACCAAATTTGCAGAAGCCTTTTGAAGTGAAGTGGAGATAGAATCAAGTTGGTATTCCATGGGAGAAACACTGATGCAGGGAGGAAGGTTTTGGAATACTAAGAGTGGGGGTGAATCAGTATGATCACTAATACCACTTTTAACCACAATATATTATCTTCAACTTTATCAGTAGTGTTCAGTCGTTTATAATTAGTGTTCAATATATCATCAACAGTATAAATCAATAATGCATAATAAACATAAACCCAGTACAACAGAATTTAAGTGGAAACCCAAATGGGACAAAATCATAGAATCATTTACTTATATATCAAATAATACATTCATTGTAAGCACCAACTTCCTAATTCTCCAGGTACAATTGGAAGGAGGCTATGACCCCCTATTTATAGGCTCCAACATGAAAGAAGCTACAACTCCTTGAATTTTTTGGCTCCAACTAGAAGGAGGCTATAAGCCCCTGATTCTCAGGATCCAACCTGAAGGAAGATCCAACTCCCTGTGTTCTCCGACACCAACTGGAAGGAGGCTAAAAACACCTTTCATTGACTTGTCCTACCGCCCTGAAATATAAGTGTATACCAAACTGTCACTACCACAATCACTTCCACTGTCACTGTCTTTTCCACTATCACTTTCACTACCACTTTCACATCAACCTATAACCTGTCAACATGTCACTATATCCAACCTATCACTATCACCAACATGTCAATATCATTGATACAATACCAGATCCTCGATCACCAAGAACACCTCTCAACCAGATGCTCAAACATCAACAAAACATGACTCTACCAATCATGTACCAAGATCACCAACATATCATAACAAGATATGTATCTCAACCATGTATTGAACCTATACCATACAATGTGCCAAAACTATACCATACCATACCATTAACCATGTACTATAACTCATGTACCATGATATGTACCTCAACCATATACTATATCACTCAAAGATATGTCTCTGATAATGAACCGTAAAATTCATGCCATATACCATCCTAGATACAAGAGTATATCTCATTCAACCATGTATCCAAGATGTACCTCAATCATGTGCCAATGCCTCAAGCATGCACCATACCATAACCAAGTATAACCTTCAAAACAAAAAAATACCTTTATCTCTGCAGTTGACCTGATGCACAGTGGTGATGACCAGTAACCTTTCCTCATACCTCAGCAACCCAGTATTGGAATTTTCCCCAATCATGTCTTGTCCTCGCGGTACTAAGACTATTGTCTAGAGAGGCCTCATGTGACAAGCCCTAGACAACCTGTGGGGGTGCCTTATGGGACACTAGTTCTATGACCCATGGGGGTCAGCTAAATTAGGGTTTTTATAGAAAACCCTAGGTCTCCTCTTTGATCCTGAAACTCATGCACTTCTCACTTGTCTCTACCTTAGATTTCGTCATCCCAAACTTGCTAATAGATCACTTACTCACAAGAATATATTCAATATAATGAATGTGTGAATGTACTTGTGAATGACTTCTTGAGGTGTATATATACTTTTTCTAGGAAACCTCTTTCCTTAACTTTAGGGCTTCATGAATTTCCTGTTACAACCAGTTTACCCTTTCATTAATTGACATGTAACCAACTAGGGGTTTCGTAACCATTCTTTGGGGCTTCTAACTTCATAAGGCCATAACTCCTCAATCTTGAGGAACCACATGGTATGCCACATATCACCGGAAATGGAATAATGAGGACTATCAATACATGAGTGGTTTACCTGCATTTAAACTGTCCTTCATGACCTTTTTCCTTGATCAACTTTGGATTCCATAACCATACCTTTGGGGATATCGAACTTCTTCAAGGATTGACATCAATGACAACCAAAATTTCAACAGAAGGCCCATCTACTATCATTCTGAATTATTTCATGGGGTGGTTCTCAAATACCCTACCTAATGGGAAAGGAGACCATCATCCACAAATATCACCAACCACTATAGTATTTGTAGGCCTAGTGTAATATACCAGATATAAAATGTATGCAGAACAAAAATAAAATGATAGTAATGGAAGAATAACAACAATATAACCAGAGCATTCACCACAATAACATTGAAATGATATAAGAACAACAATAGAAATAGCACTTTGAATCTGAAAGCAATGTTCACGGGCCTCTTCGAGGGGGAAAACTCTAGTTGAGTAGAGCCCTATTATAGTAATATTCCAAGCTAGGGTTCTCATACCCTCAACTCTTATTTATACTAAAAATAAGCATCTAGAGGAAGATCCTTCTAGAAGCAGAAGCTTCTATTAGGTCTTCTTACATCCGCCTTATTCTATTTTATTGAAAGGACTTATTAATATTGACCTTTATTACATATAAATATATTGTTCTACCTATGTGCAGGTTAGGACCCTAACATGTCCGCCCCCTTAAAAACAAACTTGTCCTCAAGGCTTGAGATGAGGAAATTGTTGCAGAATGGTGGTTGGTTCCCAAGTGGCATCTGCTGGAGTTGTATCTTTCCACTAGACTAGCACTTCCTTGATGGTTCCCTGACGTAGGCGACACTCACGCTGGTTCAAAACTGCTTCTGGTTGTAGCCAAATGGATCCTTCTTCAGCTAACTCTGGAAGGTTGGTTTGAATTTGGCACTTAGCTCCAATCACCTTCTTTAAGCACGAAACATGAAAAACAGGATGTAGATTCAAATGGTTGGGAAAAGATAACTAATAGGTGACTTGTCACACATGCTTGAGCACGGTATAAGGACCATAAAATTTGGGTTCTAGCTTCTGATAATGCTCAGCCTTGAGGGAAGTTTTCTTGTAAGGTTGCAGTCGAAGAAACACCTGATCCCCTTTTACAAATTGACGTTCATAGTGACCTTGATCTGCTTGTTGCTTCATGTGATTCTGTGCCATGACCGAATTTTCTTTGAGGGTACAGAGAATGGCCTCTTGAGCTGTAAGTGTTAGGTCAACCGCCTAGACCTTTGAGGCACCCGGTAAGTATGAGAGAACTGAAGGTGGTTTCTATCCATATACCGCTTCAAAAGGAGTCATGTGTGTATCTATATGGTATGAAGTGTTGTACCACCATTCAGCTAGGGGTAACCATTGAGCCCACTGAATTTTCTTTTCTGAGACAAAAAACCTCAAATATGTTTCCAAACACTTGTTGACAACTTCCATTTGGCCATCATTCTGGGGATGATAAGTTGTGCTGAGATGCACTTTTGTGCCTTGTATCTTGAACAGTTCTTGCCAAAAATTGCTTGTGAAAGTTGGGTCGTGATCAGAAACAATAGAGTGCGGCATGCCATGAAGATTGAAGACCTAATCCATGAAGATTTGAGCCACCATGGATGTTGTAAACGGGTGTTGAAGGGCACAAAAATGAGCATACTTGGAAAGGCGATCAACAATCACCATGATGACGGATTTAGTTCCTGATTTGGGTAAGCCGGTAATAAAATCCATAGAGATATCCTTCCAAACAGTAGGTGGAATTGGGAGAAGTTGTAGTGTGCCCGGCGATTTGATTGTTTCTCCCTTGTTGTGTTGACACACGTCACATTCAGCTACAAAATTACAAATGTCATGTTTCATACCATCCCGGAAAAAGGAACGTTTGACCCTGTCATAGGTTTTGGTGAACCCAGAGTGCCCTGTTGTGGGTGTAGCATGAAGCTCAGAAAGTACCCTAGATTTAAGCTTTGATTGTTGACTTAAATACAAACGGCCTTTGTATCGAAGTTCCTCATGGAGCCAAGAGTACCTTGGGGAAGTTGGAACATTGGAATGAAATTGTTGGATCAACTACGAACTTTTGGGATCTTGTAGCCATTCCTGGTGAATGGCTTGGAGCCAATCTGGGACAATGAATGAAAGAGAAAAAAGGGATCCTTCATCTTCATATTTTCGGGAAAGTGCATCCGCAACCACATTGTCTTTGCCTTTCTTATAAATGATCTCATAATCATATCCAAAGAGTTTAGTCACCCATTTTTGTTGTTCTGGAGAGGAAATGCGTTGTTCCAAAAAATACTTGAGGCTTTGATGGTTTGTCTTAATTTGAAATTGTTTCCCCAATAGATAAGGACGCCACAGATCCACGACATGTAGAATAGCCAATATTTTCTTTTCATAGATGGATTTGCCCAGATTTCCTTCAGATAGTTGCTTGCTGGTAAAGGCCAAAGGTCGACCCTCTTGCATAAGGACAACACCAATTCCTTTCCCTGAGGCATCACATTCCAACACAAAGGTCTTTGTGAAATTAGGAAGGGCGAGGACTGGAGTGGTGCACATGGCCATATTCAAGGTTTGGAAAGCTTGAGTAGTGGCTGGAGTCCAAGTGAAAGCGTTCTTTTTTAGGAGAGCAATGAGAGGTTCTGCAATCTTCCCATAATTCTTAACAAACTTGCAATAATACCCTGTTAAGCCTAGAAATTTATGCAATCTCTTAAGAGTCTTTTGGTGAGGCCAGTCTTGCATAGCTTCAATCTTTTTAGGATCCACCCTTACACCATCTTTGCCAACCAGATGACCCACGTATTCTACTTCTGAGGCACCAAAAGCACATTTAGATTGTTTCAGGAAAAGTTGGTGTTGAGAGAGTAGATGGAGAACTCGATCCACATGAGCAAGATGGTATGTACAGGTTTTGCTATAGATGACGATAGCATCAAAGAAAACTAAGACAAAATGGCAGAGAAAAGGATGGAAGACATGATTCATGAGGCTTTGGAAGGTGGAGGGGGCATTACACAAGCCAAAGTGCATGACCAAAAACTTATAGTGGCTCTCATGAGTTCTAAAGGTAGTCTTGGGAATATCTGCCTCTTTCATATGTATATGGTGGTAGCTCGAATGAAGATCTAGTTTAGTGAAGAATTGGGTGCCACTCAATTCATCCAGGAGGTCATCAATGACAGGAATGGGGAATTTGTCTTTGATGGTAAGTTTGTTGAGGGCACGGAAGTCAAGACACATTCACCAAGAAACTTCTTTCTTCAGGACCATGACCACAAGAGATGAATAAGGGCTCATACTAGGGTGGATAACGCCTGCATTAAGGAGTTCCTGGACCATTTTCTCAATTTCATTTTTTTTGGAAAAGGGGTGACGATACGGACGAATATTGGGAGGAAGGCTTCATAGTACAAGGGGAATGGAATGATCATGAACACCATGGGAAGGAGGGAGGCCTTAGAGAGTGGAAAAGGCCAATTGATGTTTACAAAGGATGGCTTGGAGGTATTGTGGTATGGAGGGTGTCTTTGTTGCTTGTATGGCATGGAGTTGGGCGATAACACCAGAATGAGCCTTTTTGAGCAACTTTTCCATGCGATGGGAACTAATGATCTCAGGTGAACCGACAGTGATGCCTTGGAACTTATATCGGTGGCCCTCTTGGTCGAATTTCATGGTTAAGTCTTTAAAATCCATGAGAATGGGACCCAAACTCCTTAGCCATTCTGCACCCAGCACAATGTCACAACCTCCCATGTCAATAGAAAACATATGGGATTTCAGGTGGTAGTCACCAATTTGGAGATGCACATTTTGACAATGCCCTCCACATTTCATGGAACCACCATTGGCAATCATGATTTGGAAATTATTAACGGCATGGATGTAGCAATGAGTTTCTTGGGCAATGTGGTGATGAATGAAATTATGGGTGCTGCCACTATCAACCAAAATGATGACCTTTAGATGTTTGATGTAACCGAGTAGCTTGAGGGTTTGGGGAGATGAGAAGCCAGTGAGAACATTGAGGGAAATGAATGGTTCTACTTCGGGAGGGTCTAAGGGAGGGGTTATGTCAGTGGATTCAGGTGATTCAAACAGAGAGGTATTTTCTTCATCTTCTTCCGAAATCTCCTTGGAGATGGCCATAAAATATTTTTTTCTTTACACTTGTGGCCCGGGAAATATTTGTCATAACAAAGGCCTTTGAATTGTCATTCATCCATTTCAGCTCGGGTCAATTTTTGGATCTTTAGTGGAGTAGAGGGAGTAGTGGGATTTACTGGTTTAGGACAAGGGATGGAGGAGGGTTTTCGGTTTTGAGAAGATACAACCTGTTGTTCTTCTTTATCTCTTTTGGTAGCCTCCACTGAACTCTCAGGCCGAGCCATGAGGACATGGGCCCAAATTTCATCCTTGAGGCCGCTGATAAAACACTCTCAGAAAAAGGCATCAGACATGCCCTATGTTCTAAAATCCAGGCACTTAAAGGAAACTATAAAGTCTTCCACTATTCCTAATTGTTTCAACTTTGTCAAATGACCCAAATGGTTGGTGTCAGTGTCAAAGCATTCATAAATCTCTGCCACAAATTGTGTCCAAGCAATATACCCTTGATGAGAATTTTTTCTCCATTGCCACAATTGCCAACGTTCTTGATCTAGATGGAGAACACCATACCAGATTTTGGCCAAGTCATTTAGAATGTTGTATAAAGAGAAGTAATGTTCCATTTGGGTTACCCAACTAGTGGGGTCCGAGCCATCAAATTTGGTCACATCCACCCATGGAAGGCGTAGTTCACATTGAACATGATGGTTATGCAAGGTATGGGGATGAGAGGAATGGTCACCTTCAGTATGTGGGGGTGAGGAAGAGGAAGGGTTATCTGTAGGGATATGCAGTTTAGTGCAGAGTGCTGAAAAGACTGATTCAAGATGGGTGGTGAGATCTTGTTTGATTTTTCCCATTGAGGACTGCATGGTTGTATTGATGGCGGCGACATTGGCACTAAGTTATTTCACTTCTTATTGGGTCTCAATGAGACCAGATTGCAAGGTGTTGAAGTGAGCTTCCAAGTCTTGGCTATGAATATGGGCCATGAGGATGGGGGAACTGAAAAGGGGTAGGCGGGGTAAAAAAAAAAATTCTGAAAAAATGATATGGATGAATGTGATAATGGTGAAGAGATGAATCCAATGGAATAGGTCTGAAATAATGGTGAAATATCTCAGGTCACTAACTACGTGCGGGGTCCAATAGTAGTACTCGACCCAATATCTCAGGGCACTAACTAAGGAGGATAGACCGTACCCTTAGCTGTACTACCCGACTACCCATGTACTAGAGAGTATCTTCCCGAGTGTTGTTCTCAGTGACACTATAGCAGTCAGGCGACCGAGCGGTTTATCTAAAAAGGGCTTCAGGTAATCTAGGTCGATTCATACACAGGTGTTGTCTGATGCACTACCACTCGAAGGGGTACCAACAGGGGTTACAAGGGTGGCCAACAGATGTGCGCTTAAGTACCACTTGTATTTCCTGCATGTATGAATCCCTCAACCGCGGGTTTATGCGTGTAACAACAGATATTTGTGGCTTAAAGACGTAGGAATACGTCTCTGCCCTGGAAAAAAAAATTAACCCACACTTTCTGCCGAGGAAAGTGCTCTGATGCCACTTGTAATATACCAAATATAAAATGTATGCAGAACATAAATAAAATGCTAGTAATGGAAGAATAACAGCAATATAACCAGAGCATTCATCACAATAACACTGAAATGATATAAGAACAACAATAGAAATAGCACTTTGAATCTGAAAGCAATGTTCACGGGCCTCTTTGAGGGGGGCAACCTCCAGTTGAGAAGAGCTCTATTACAACAATATTCCAATCTAGGGTTCTCATACCCTCAACTCCTATTTATACTAAAAAGAAGCATCTAGAGGAAGATCCTTCTAGAAGCGGAAGCTTCTATTAGGTCTTCTTACATCCGCCTTATTTTATTTTATTGAAAATCCTTATTAATATTGACCTTTATTACATCCGAATATATTGTTCTACCTATGTGCAGGTTAGGACCCTAACACCTAGAGTAAGCTACAACAAACCATACATTACAAGAGGATGGGGTTTTTACAACAATTTCATTTCGTCATAAAGTATAAGAATGGTAGAAAAAATAAGTTGGAAAAATGCTTTTATGACCACCCATATCTAAGATTACAAGTTTGATAACTCTAATGCACATGGAGAATTTTACCCATGATGCATACAAAGAGGCATACACAGAAGATGATGACTTCAAGGAGGTGTTTCAACAGCTACAAGGTCAAATTCATATAGAAGAAGATGATGGGAAGGTTGACTATCATTTCTAGAATGGTTTACTCTAGAAGCTCGGCAAGCTCTATGTTGTTAAAGGTAAAGGATTGCAACTTATCAGAGAAGCTCACACCTCCAAGGTTGCAAAAAAAATTGGTGTTGGAAAGACATTTTCCAACTTACAAAGGTATGTGTATTGGCCCAGAATGTAAGAATATGTAGCACAGTATATTATAGGATGTATACTTTGTTGTATCAGTAAGCCCAACAACATGAATCAAGGTCTATACCATCCCTTACCTGTACCCACTCAAACTTGGGAAAGCATTTCCATGGATTTTGTGGCAGGTTTAACAACAACTAGGAAGGTAAATGACTATGTATTTGTGGTAGTTAACAAGTTTATAAAAATGTGCATTCTCGTGCCTTGTAAAAAGACCATCAATGTACATGAAGTGGCAAATAAGTTCTTTGAACAGGTCTGGGTGCACTTTGGGATACCAAGGAGCATCATATTAGATAGGGATACTAGATTTCTTAGTGAATTTTGGACCAGATTGTGGGAGAGGATGGACACTAAGTTGAAGAGGTCTACAATATTCCATCCACAGAAAAATGGGCAGATAGAATTAGTCAACAGGACTCTGGTGTAGCTTTTGAGGGGTTACAATCAGAAGCATTCAAAGACCTGGAATGAAAATTTGATCTAAATACAACACTCTTATAACAAATCAGTCCACACTTCTACTAGTAAGTCAATTTTTGAAACTTGCTTTGGTTATTTTCCACCTTCACCCTTAGATGTTGTATATGGACAACAAGGAGGAGTGAGGGAGGACCTCACAGGAGATGCATTAGAAGAAGAAAAAATTGTTGAGAAGATTAGGCGGATCCATTTGCAAGTATAGGAGACACTGAAGAAGTCACAGGAAAAGTGGAAGGATAGACATGACCAACACGAAATAGAGAAAACATTTAGAGTGGGAGATATAGTATGATTACAGCTAAATAAGGAAAGGCTATAGTGTCCTGGTAAGAAGATCAAGGCTCTATGCTATGGTCCTTTTGAGGTATTGGAAAAGGTGGGATATAACACCTATAGACTCAGTGTTCCCCCATACATGCACATTTACTCAGTAGTGAATGTGGAGAATCTCAAATGATATGAGCCTTCTATGTTAGATTAGGATGAGGAGCAGGTCCTACCTTCCATAGAGGAATTAACACTAGATGCTTAGGAAAAGTTAACAGAGGACACATTTTTGCAAAAGTGGTCCAAAATTATAAGACAGGGGTAGCATGACCTTTGGAAGATTGAGTTGAAAGGACAACTTCCAATAAAATCAAAGTGGTACTCCAAGGAGGATGTAGAAGAAAAATTTTGTCACCTCATTTAGTAAAGCTTTTGGGGACCAAATACCTCCCTAAATGAGGAGGTATGGTCCAAATTGGATCGTTATATTGTTTTTCATCTATATTGATCCTTTCAGAGTGGAAACATTTGAGGAATAAGATTGCAAGGCCATTTTAGTGGCAAGTCCTAGTTTGGAAATTTGGGGTCTGGAACCTTCCGGGGCCATTTTGAGGCATCAAACGACATTTTTTGGGGTTAAAACTTTCCTAGCATAGCTTGGACCCCATGAAGCTTTTCTTGTTGGTTGTGGAGCCTGATTATCTTCCTGATTCAGAGGTATTTTTTTTCAATCATGTTTATACCCCATGAAGACTATACACCC
>ML782597.1:139441-173819 GCA_009831015.1 Picea engelmannii | reverse complement strand
GGTTACAAGGGGGGATTTCCCCCCCTGCGGGGTCCGGGGGCCAGCGGGGGTTTGAGAGTGAATTCCCCAAAGGAAAAATTGCCTTGTAAAATATTGTAATTTCATAGTCAATCTGGACCGTTCAATATAAGGTTGCAGATCTGATGGTAGAAGTTATTTTAGGGAATTTTTCCCTAGAAGGAAACCCTCTTTTATGAGGGAATTGTATTTCGGCTGTGTATTATGGCAGATATTGTATTCTCAGAGAGGATACTATGAGAGAAAGAAGAGGAAGTTACAGTAGGTGTGTTGTAGGTTGTATCCCTTCATTTTTCTGGATAATAATAAGGAAGGACCTAGCAATTTCTCTGGTGGACGTAGCCCACACTGGGTGAACCACGTATATCTATTTCTCTATTGTATTTTGTATCTTCTATTGTTATAACCCTAAATTGCACCACACATGCTTATCTGGCATCAATCCAACTCATATCACTTCATTACCAAAACATATGTTGAACAACTCTTTGGAAATCCTCTTGTCTCAAGGCCCACGCGCCCTAACCCATTATTGCACGCGTGTGCACGCTGGCTGGCTCACTACAGCCCGCGTGTACCTAACAAAGCATGAAAAAAGGAAAGTTGTCGACAGAACAAAAAGATATGGGTCAGTTAACTAAAACTCCCAGCCATGCATGGCCGAGGGTTCGTCCAAAACCCTAGCTCCTTCTAGCCTATAAAAGAAAGGGTAGGGGTACCATTTGGAGGAGGAAAAAATATAGCAAATAAACTCTACCCATTTACATAATCTATTGTCCCAACCCTTTATCCTTTCCTCATGCCAAAGGATATTTAACACAAAGCAGTTGGAGGACAAAAGAGAGGAGCCCTGGATCAGGTTCAAGGAGTGATGGCAGGTCTCATCTTTGATTGTAAGTTGATTCATTTTCAGTAATAAAAAGAATACTTTTCCCGTCCCAATGCATGAATTGTCTATGGTTTGGTTAATTTATGCTTGATTTCTAACCCTTGAGTATAGAAGTAGCATGCATACATAGTTGTTATTTTTCTTGATTGCAGGTAATCTGTGGAAGGAGAAGCGCAAGCAAGTGGTCAAAGTGCAACAAAGGATCTACATTGAACATTGGTAATAAGGTTGGTGGTTCTCTTCATGCATTTACTGTGAAAGAGGGGTTTTAATCTTGGGTTGTAGGTTAAAAAGTAATTTATTTTTGGTCAAAATCTGCATGCAAGTCTGACCCTAATTTTCTAGTCCATAGGGTATTTTTCCCAACAACAGAATTGGCGACCATACTGGGGAGAATACTCTTTAGGGTTTATGGATTTCTTTAAAGTTTTTGCGTAGTTTAAAGGATTAGATTTTTTGTTTCTTTGTCTGTCTTTTTGTAAGGTTTGAGCTAGTAGGGAGCTTGGTTCTTCATACCAGTTTTCCCTGACTGTTTCTTGACGGTAGTTGTCGGGACACACAGAGGTACACGCAGCTTGCAGAAGGCTTGCACGTGTGTACCCGCGCCCTATCCTCCTACAGCCTGTGTGTGAACACTAGATGTAGAGATAGCAGTAGCGTGTAGGACTTCAGAGAACTTTAGAGGTAGTCCTCCTCTTCCCTGTCAGAATTATACATTCTCAGGGGGTTTTCTGGAATCCTATCTGAGTCTTGCTGGTTCACAGTTCTGTCTCAGATTGCTTTTTTCACCTTATTATTCCTTGCATTATTTTTTCTTTTCTATTAGAAAGAGCATCCAAGTATTCAAGGGACCCTGGTTATCAATACCAGAGGCCTCTTCCTGGTCTAGACTTCCTTTTTTCATTTTTTGTCTTAGAATTTAGACATACACGCGGCCTGTACAAGGTCAGTCCACGTGTACACGTGTCCTGTTTCAGCTCAGCACGCGTTCGCACGCGTGCTGTTTTAGTGACAGTAGCGTGCTTGACATGCTACTTTTTGTTTAGGGTGGGGCAGTCACCACCTCCTTTGATGAGAAGTATTCCTCTCAGGTGTTTGAGTCTAGGGTTGAACAGTCAGTAGGTTAGGTCATCTTACCCTTAGCCTGCTTTTTCTCAGTTGATAGTTGACAGAAAATATAAAAAAAAAATCTTTTTTTTGGTTTTTAGACAAGCGTGAGAGTCTTTGTTTTTGTTTTTTATTGCCATTGTGTGATTCTTTACTTTGATTCTTTGTGATCCGCGCTTTAAGCTGGAATTTGTCTTTCTTGGTTTTGTGCTTGTCGGTATTTTCCCTTTGTTGCTTTACTAGCACTTAAATAAAATAAAAAACAATCTCTTTTCATTTTCTTCTTTGTTTGAAGAGTGTGTTTCTGCATCATTAGCTAGGGAGAAGTCTTTTGTTTCATAAGTTTTTGTTGTGAATTTAGAGAATAAGTAGATCGTAGTCGAGTGAAATTCCTTTATGTTTGCTGCATAAAATCTTAGAAAAATTGAAAAGAAAAAGAAATCTTTCTTTGTGAAAAGTTGTTGAAATTTTGCATTTAGTAAAAGTCTTTTGTTTCCAGCTTTTTTCATTCATTTTTTCTTTCATATTTACACACCATCAGTTTCACCTCCATACCCCTTGACATAAGAAAAATCCTTAAAAGCAACGCTAATCTTAAAATCTACTAAACTTTTATGTTTGTAGGGTTCACAAACTAGTTCAGGATTAGGGCCTTGAATTAGGTTGGAGAGGAAACTTTTCAAGGCCACTCAAAACCAAACATTAGAGTCCGAGGTAGGGAGTGTCTAAGTCTAGTTTCGTGGAAGTTATCCGAGACCCCCATCTAACACAGGGGATAAACACGAGGTCACGTGTGGAAAGGTAGCGTAGATAACCCCTCCAAAGCCGGACCAATCGTAGTGGAGAACACATATCGAGGGCTTGTTTTGGGATTCTGTCATTTTAATTTGCCATGGGGCTTTGTGGGTCTCGAATCCATTTGAGATCTTCAGTTGTCTTCCGAACCATTTTCTCTCAATACCCTTGACAAGTTTCGGGCTTGATACCCTGCTCATTGTGGTCTACCCGACTTTCGACTGTACCCGCCTGGTGATTGTTCGCGTGCTGGCAACCTAGTTGCCAATCTTTGTTAGGGACATACATGGGTGATTGCGGGGGTATACCATGGTACCTAGGACAGACATCAGGCCATGCTTTGCAGATTATACCCGGAGGGTGCTTCTGTGTTCGAGTTGCACTTGCACCGATAAGGTGCTCTAGTGTTGGTTGTTGTAACTGTTCTTCCAACTAGTTTAGTGATTTCTTGTCTTATCTCTTAGGGGCTTCTTTTTAGAACATGTAGAATACCTTAGCATGTCTTGGATATTCTCACACCGTGGAGGATCCTGAGCTCCACCGGTCACGAAGGCTTCTGGGCCTGCTGCCGGTTACACTAGAGCCACCCCCGCCACCATTAAGGCGGAAGCTAGACCAACAAGGGTCTTTCAAAGTGACCGGGTTACCAACCTTTGTGCCCGAACAACTCCCAAAGGAATCACCCACCAATATTGGCTCGGTTGAAACCCCAACCACTGATATCTGGGCATCATTTACTGCACCAATCCAATTTCATGAAAGCCAGATAGTGCCTCACACAGCTATGGAAACAAATGTTGTTACTTCTTCTGGGAATTCTTCCATTCCCACCACAATTGCTACCACAGGAGAAGCATCTCCTAACTTACCATCATCGGTACAAGCCACCATGGTCTCGGCCACAACTACGTCGCACAGTGGACCAAACCCGTCTATGGCGGTGGCCACAACCCCCTTCACACCTAGTGCGACAGGCCCTTCGTTCTCATACGGTATGCCTAGTTCGGGTACAAGTCCTGCACTCACTTACTCCACTTTACAGACTTTGGGTCTGGGGGCAGGGAGCTCTAGCGCTCCTCTGCAAGGTCAACTTGGGGGCAATCCTGTCCCTTTTAATGCTTTTCCTTACGCTGGAGGTCATATCCCTCCTTCGCCCCCTTCGCTTGGTGGTCTGCATCAGCAGTCCGCCGGGCAGGCTGCACACACTAGTTTATTTGGAGCAGGGAGTCAAGGAACACCTGTGCACAGTATGCCGGTAGGTTCATCACCATTTGTTTGGAACGAGACATTTGGTAACAACACTTTCTCATCCACCGCTTTCCCATCTGGGGGCACTCCCATTTTTGGACAGTCTACTTCTACACAAGGTACTATTCCTGCGTAGGGGGCACATATAGCAGGACCTTGGAACTCAGGATAAGGATCCGTTCCCTCCTCTAGAATGTCGTTCTGGGGTAATTCTTTCCACAGTCAATGGAACCCTAGATAGACTACTATGCCTCTCCCATCAGGACCGGCATGGGGTAATCCTTCCCAAAGTCCTTCAAACATGATGCATGCCCAACACACTATGTCCTTTATGGGAAATCAGCCGATGATGTCTCCACAGATGCAAAATCCTTACGTTGGTCAGGGCCACGGTTTCTACCAAAATCTAGGCCAGCAGCCAAACTTTTCCTAGCAACCTGGTGCCAGTCAAACTCCAGGACCCTTTTTCCTAGGTTATCAGCAGCAACCCAAACTACCATTCCTGGCGAATTTACACTTTCCAGATTTGACAAGGTTGTTAAATGATCCTATTTTTCACGATCCACGTTGGCCTCCTATGCCAATGAAGTTTCCTTCGGACATTCCAAAGTTCGAGGCCAAGCCTAACGAAGATCTGGTGATCATGTGACTACCTTCCATCTTTGGTGTTCATCTAACTCATTGAAAGATGACTCCGTACAGTTGCGATTGTTTCAACGTACTCTTATTGGGAGTGCCGCAAAATGGTATATTGAGCTCGATCGCTCAAGATACTCTTCTTTTGGCGAATTGGCGATGGCCTTCCTTAACCATTTCCAGTTACCTGTGAGATACGACGTTGGCATAGAGCTACTCGCCAATTTCGAGCAGACAACCGCGGACCATATCTCTGATCATATCCGAGAGTGGAGACGGCGGAAGATTCTAATCAAAGTACCAGTCCCACCC
This sequence comes from Picea engelmannii, assembly GCA_009831015.1. Lineage (NCBI taxonomy): Eukaryota > Viridiplantae > Streptophyta > Pinopsida > Pinales > Pinaceae > Picea > Picea engelmannii. The sequence goes on along the minus strand of ML782597.1, from coordinate 168,814 downwards.
GCATTCCTGCTTGAGTGGTTCATTAAGTCTTTGGTCCCATAATTATCCAAAGACGTTGCGACTTCTGGAGTTTTCTCCGAAGAAGATGCCATCACGAGGGCTCAATAGTTTGAGCTCATCTATTCTCAGTCTGGTTTATTATACAACATCCTACCGGATGCACCACGATCGATACTGGATAAAACTAGACAGAGAGTTGGACCACATGCCGATGGTATTGTTGGTTCAGCACAAACCAAGCCCACTGAGCAATTGACAAAACCGTTGCAACAATTATCTATACAACACACAGCGGCCAGCCAAACTATTGCTTTGGCTGCTCCTCCTACCCAAATGTCGGAAGTACACTCCATACAGTTGACTAACCCAAAGGCCACCCAACAGCCTGAAGGGAAGAAAAAACAACGAAAGAAGGGTAAGGGGGATAAAAAACCCATTGATAATGCTAGCGGGGACACTACAAAAAAATAGAAGGCAAGGTATCCGTGCAACTTGTGTGCGGAAGACCACTCGACCCATATTTTTCCTCGACTTGCAGAGGCCCAAAAGTTTGTTACACAACAACAACAGGCAGTGTTGACTATTCCTTTTCAACATGGACAAAATTTAACTCAAGCCTCTACAAGTACAGAAGGGGCAGCCAAGAAACCTTCCCTCCTCCAAACAATCCCTCATCCGTGAATGTATATATGGTTAGGGGTGATGCTTTCATAACGATTAGAGTGCACGACTATAGTAAACCAAGTGCTTCTGAGAAGGGTAAAGAAGCTGAGCTCCCATCTCTTCCTCTACAGATCGAGAAGACATTGGGAGAAATAATGACATGCATTCCAAAGGGTGCATTTAAAAAAGCTTCTCACAACCCAAACGCAAGGGCCACCCAGAATTACTCTGTGGTGGAGGATTTATCACAAAACCCTTGTGCAATGTCTGATTTGGAGGTCCTCCAAAGCTTCCCTGCTCAGAGGAAAGCCTTGTTAACCGCTTTGGGCTCTACTAAGACTTGTAATCCGGGTACCATCATGTTATATACAACTGACTTAAAACCTCGTCTACCTTACCATGTAGCATTTCAGATAGTAGTGGCTCATCCCACGAAAACTTTTACATCGAATATATTCCACACAATCGTTGACGAGGGTGCATTGATGTGCGTTATGTCATTAGCATGTTGGAAGGCCATTGGCCAGCTCGCTTTGTCTCCATCACCCACTCTCCTTACTGCTTTCGACGGTCGTTCTTTCCGACCACATGGCATCGTCCCTTCCTTCCTTGTGCAGTTAGGAGGGAAAACCGTGTGTGTCGAAGTCGAGGTAGTCAATGCTCCCCTCGACTATAACCTCTTGTTAGGACGGAGTTGGACTTATGCTATGCAAGCTGTGGTTGCTACAGTTTTCCAAGTCTTGTTGTTTCCACACGAGGGTCGGATAGTGACCATTGATCAACTGTCTTTCTCCAGACTTGACCCAGCTTTGGGGGCATCCACGGTCCCCATGATTGATAATCCTCAACCAGGTGTCGTTAACGTAGGAGTTGGTTTGTGCATGTCCTTGATGGGTACCTTCGATTACCCACCTCCTCACGATGATGTCAAATTTATATCTAATCACCATAAGGTTGATATTTTTTAAGTTTCGTCATTCCGCACGACTTACTTTGAGGATCCTTGGATTCTTCCTTCCCCATCAGCCACGATGGATGAGACAGGGCACCCCAGCATGTCCATGCCCTTGTCTGCCACTAAGGTAGCGTACTCTTTAGTCCAGCAAGATTCAGCTAACCCTGATCTGACTCCTACACAAGAGTTAGATCCACTTCTAGAGCCTATTTGGGCTCAGGGTTCTCTTGCTAACGTCGATTCGTTAGACTTAGTCTTGCCTTCTGACGAAGCAATAATCGAAGCAATGACTAGTCCATACAAACCTTGGGACGATCATCATCACAGATCATATTTCCTCCCAAAGTTAAGCTGAATCAAAGCAGGAGAATTCACCGTGACTATGACTGGAGATAGGTCTTGTCATACTAATCCCTTAGCTACACACAAGATCTATGTTGAGGGAAATATGGCAACCATTACTAAAATGATACCTATCAATATCCAGAACCCCTAGCATCATAGACAATGTTTTCGTCGGAGCATACAACTCCCCCGAGGAGATGCCAGGCATCGACCCACAAAGAGTCTATCATGAGCTAACTTTGTTGTTTTTCAAACTCGAGATCCGAAAGAAACATCCGGCGAGACTACATTTATGCTTTTCGATCTCGTCTGAATTAACTGAGAAAAGTAACCATTATGGAGTCTTCTTTAAGCCCTTTTCAGACTCCTTAAAGATGAAAAGATTGGCGAGTGACCTTGTTTCTTCACACTCGTTAAATTGGTCCAGAAGAACGTTCCTTAAACGGGTCTTCTTTTAAGCCCTTTTCAGACCCTTTAAACATGAAAAGATTGCCGAGTGACCTTATAGCCTTTCACGCTCGTTAAACTAAAATTTGAAGTCACGTCTGTCCGGCGGTAGTTTACCCCTTTTTCAGTCCAGATGGTCAACTGTACGAACAAAGGTATACTCTATCGAATTCCCATTCTTTAGAAGAGTACTCTTAGGTATAATTTTATTCCTTTTTCGAGCCTAAGGGACTAAATTTACGAAAAAGAAACCCCCACGGAGTCCATATTTAAGCTCTTTTCAGACTCCCTAAAATTGAAAAGATCGTCGAGAGACCTTATTCTTTAACACTCGTTAAATTGGTCCAGAAGAATATTCCTGATGGAGTCCATAGTTAAGATTTTTTCAGACTCCTTAAAAGTGAAAAAATAGCTGAGTGATCTTGTCCTTGTCACACTCGTTAAAATGGTTTTGAATTGACGTCTAATCGGTGCTAGTTTATCCCTTTTTCGAACCAACTAGACTATTGTCGAAAAAGGTACCCCAGCGGAGTCTCATTTTATGCTTTTTCAGACTCTCTAAATATGAAAAACCACCGAGATTACCTTCTCTGGGCTCATTAAACTTACATCGGAGGACGTTACCATTGTGTGTTCTATCAACCGCATTTGCATACCTTATCCACCACACTTGTGACAGTTTGCTTCTGCGTCTTAACACCTTTGGCCACCGGAGGATTTTTCTCGAGTGTCATTTTACCAGAACATCAGTCTTGTCCTTATGCCTCGAGCTTGTATGTTTGTAGTACTCGTTCCTCCATTGTAACGTAATATTCCTTCATTCTTTTTAAAAAATTATCAAAAAGAACAAAAAAAAAATCAAATATACCCCAAAAAGAGGATGGGAAAAGTATTTTCTTTATTGGTAGCATAATGAATCGCCCTTGGATAAAGCACATCTATCTGTTTGATCATCAGACTATGGGATGTAGTACGACCTTAGGAAGCTTTTCTCACTATATAGAGTTGTGTCCTCCATCGTTTGGTTACTCTTCCAAACATATGGAGAGTTTGTGTTGCCTCCTGCTTCATAGACTGATGATTAACATATATGTTGTCTGAGTCTTATCACTTGTCATGCTATTGTCCAAGGGAAGTTTGTCACTAATCCTGAGTCGGCCCCTCTGCAATATGTCTCTTGTCCGCATACCCGACCATCTTGAGCGTCCAATCAAGTCCTTGTTCGAAATCACTGAAGCCTCCAGTCCGATCATCAAGATTATCAAGTCCACAACCGACGAGCCGTCGAAGACCTCTGGATAGTGCAGTTGTACACTCATATTACACTCCTACCCGAGTTTTAGAAGATTTTGAAGTTGTTTCTCGAGCTCTGAAGTACAGCCATCAGGCCGAATCAACTTCTGGAAGATGGGTACTCTATATGTATATCTTTCTGATTTCAAGATGTAGTTCCGCTGCGTATTATTCGTAGCTACTCTTGATAGTTATTTGACATGGATCTACAGTGTATTTGATTGGTATCCATGGTTCTATTTTATCCCGAGCATGGGTATGCCCGCCTCGATGAGACATTTGTTATTTTGCAGACGGCACCTCCTGGTTCCTGATCCTTGGGCTCACCCATTCATCACATCAGTAAAGATTGGTAAAAGATTGGTAATGTATTTCGGCCATCAGATGCTCTTCTGACCTCACACATTAGGGGGCATCTGTTATGACCCTAAATTGCACCACACATGCTTATCTGGCATTAGGCCAACTCATATCCCTTCATTACCAAAACATCTGTTGAGAAAATCTTTGGAAATCCTCTTGTCTCAAGGCCCACAAGCCCTAACCCATTAGTGCACGAGTGTGCACACTGGCTGGCTCACTACAGCCCACGTGTACCTAACAAAGTATGAAAAAAGGAAATTTGCCGATGGAACAAAACGTTATGGGTCAGTTAACTGAATCTCCTGGCCATGCATGGCCGAGGGTTCATCCAAAACCCTAGCTCCTTCTAGCCTATAAAAGAAGGGGTAGGGGTACCATTTGGAGGAGGAAAAAATATAGCAAAGAAACTCTGCCCATTTACGTAATCCATTGTCCCAACCCTTTAGCCTTTCCTCATGCCAAAGAAGATTTAACGCAAAGCAGTTGGAGGACAGAAGAGAGGAGCCCAGGATCAGGTTCAAGGAGTGGTGGTCGGTCTCAGCTTTGATTGTAAGTTGATTCATTTTTAGTAATAAAAAGAATACTTTTCTCGTCCCAATGCATGGATTGTCTATGGTTTGGTTAATTTATTCTTGATTTCTAACCCTTGAGTAGAGAAGTAGCATGCATACATAGTTGTTATTTGTCTTGATTGCAGGTAATCTATGGAAGGAGCAGCGCAAGAAAGTTGTCAAAGCACAACGAAGGATCTACATTGAATGTTGGTAATAAGGTTGATGGTTCTCTTCATACATTTACTATGAAAGAGGGGTTTTACTCTTGGGTTGTAGGTTAAAAATTAATTTATTTTCGATCAAAATCTGCATGCAAGTCTGACCCTAGTTTGCTAGTCTGTAGGGTATTTTTCCCAACAACATCTATGTTTTATTTCTGCATTTTTTTTATTTTATTGTCCCACGATCGTGTTTTTCTAACAATTCTACACATTGTGAACTTTCCAATGGTGCAAAAATCGTGTCAATCGAAGTTTGTATGCAAAATTTATGCCTCTCGCAAGTTGACCTACCATGTTGACCACCATGGTATGAGAGGATTCCATGGCATCCCCCATTACTCATACATATGGGGCTAGCCACGTGAGTTGTTTTGAGAATATTCTAGAAGGTTCAAAACCCTACCACAATTGAGGGTTGAGGAAGTCAAAAACCTATCCCTAGATTTATATTAGGCTATGTTAAAAACTGAGCCACTAGGAGGAGAAGGGGGTTCCATTATTTTTCATTCTATATTATTCCATAGCTGAGAAAAACATATAAAATGGGTATTATGTGATCATAATAGAGTAGGATATATTCTGTAGCATCCATACAAGCCACCGGTCAAAGGAAACTCCACAGAGAGTGCCTCTTTATTTTTACTTGCATCATTTCTTTACCAAAGAAAAGAGAGAAGAGAATCCTCACCTTCTAGATGGGTCTTCTCCTGTATTAGGTTCCACAGGTCATATCTTGTGTTTATTTGTGGATGGTGTGAACGTGTTTTACTGTTCTCTATTTTTCTGCATTTTATCTATTTTATCAGTAACTAAATATTTTGGAGATATAAAAAAGTTAACCTTAATAGTAAATATTTTTCAGTATTTTATTATATATATTGTGATGAATTGTTCCATTGGAATATCCACGACAGTTTATAGATCATGAAATGTTTGATTCTTCCAAGATTACTTGGTGGAGGAACTTCAAAGAATAAGATTCAACATATTATCAAAATGAAGAATTGGAATGTAGAAAAAGAATGGAACATATTGTAGTACAAAATTTGATCCAAGTCCCAAACCAGGGCTCATACTAAGCGGTGGCCATGTTTGATGAAGGAAAATGTAGTTACAATTGGTGTTCCTATTTAATAAAATTCCCTACATAGTTTCTAGTCCTCTTTTCAATTAACTTTCCCAAATCACAGATATTACCAAAAGAATGGGCTACAATAATACCTTTAAATAAACATACACATTCAATTAAATAATGCCAAAAGGCTTCGCTCATAGAAGGTATAGATTTTCATTATCAATTGTGTGTACCAAAGCATGAATGGAACGTTTCTCCAAAAAACCATATTAGATTTTCATATTCATACCATTTTTCACAAGTAAATATATAGTACAAGAAAGGTTGGACAATTTATACTCTTCACTTTTGGGAGAAAGATTCAAAAATTCTACACCCTTAATTAGGAACCTCCTCTCTAGTATATATTGAGGGATTCATTTAGAACAATTGAATGTGCATTTTATATTATACCTTCATCTTAATTCTAATAATTTTTATGGGATTGTGGTATATATGTCATATAACCTTTATCCCAAAGTGAATAACACCATATCCTCTATCTATTGTTTAATTGTGGCATAAGATTCATCTAACTCTTCTCCTTTCTTGTCCCTGGGGTATAGGACAGTCGGTGATGGAGTGTGTTGTTAAAGCACTCTGTGATTTTAAAGTCACTGGTTCGAAACCTGTGGGGACAAAAAATCCAGTCATGTTAAGGGTTGGTGTGGCTCAAGCCGGGTGCAATCCCCGGGTGATTTTGATGGCTTAGATGCCCCTGAGTAGTGGTTTCTCAGCCACAGGTTAGTCCCACAAGTCATGGAAAAACTAACAAACAAAAACAAAAAACTCTTCTCCTTGCCTTATAATCTCAACACCATTATCTATTTATGGTTTATGGAATAATCGTGACAAACCCTTCTCCCTATATCAATATCATTATATCATCATTGCAATGTTATATTTTTGGATTATGGAATAAAGGGAGATTGAACATTCTCATATAATAAATAATATTATCACTACTATTGATTAAGAGATTGTATATAATGTTTAGATAATCTTTCTCCTTATAAATATCCTTCTTAATACTACAATGATACCTATTAACAATCTAAAAAGTGAGTTTGAGAGAAGGACATCTCTAAAAAGGTAGAATAAGAGAGGTGTATCATCATATCATCATTGCAATGTTATATTTTTGGATTATGGAATAAAGGGAGATTGAACATTCTCATATAATAAATAATATTATCACTACTATAGATTAAGAGATTGTATATAATGTTTAGATAACCTTTCTCCTTATAAATCTCCTTCTTAATACTTAATACTACAATGATACCTATTAACAATCTAAAAAGTGAGTTTGAGAGAAGGACATCTCTAAAAGGGTAGAATAAGAGAGGTGTATGAGGTGTGGATTACATCTAGCCATCTCATACAAGTGAGAGATATGACAACAATACAACCTAAAATTGAATATAAGTTCACAAGTTCCAAGGGTATAGTTTATCTAAGAAGAGGATAATCTTGGAAGAAAAAGGTAATGGTGATACTTTATCTCCCTAAGTGCAACGCATTTTAATATCCAAGTGGGTGTGTATGTATTTGATCACTCATATTCTAATCAAGAAACCTTAGGGAAGAAAAAATATCGAGAAGTAAATTTCATGTTCATGTCTAGATGTCCACACCGATGAATTGTACCTAACTAAAACCTACATTCAATGTTACTTATTCATTGTGTAAAGGGACCTATTGGATAAATTAGTGAATGTGATATTCACCATGGGAAGGTGGGGTGATTATGGATCATGGAATGAGGGTGGTTGACCCTTCTCCTTAGAACAATATCATCATCACCACACTACATTTTGCAACTATGGGAGAAGGGTCAAAAAACAATTATCATATAATAATTATAATCATTATAATCATATCAATACAATAAAATGAGACATTGTTAAATAAAGGTGAGATTGGAATTCTATTAATACCTCATTAATATTAAGATGATACCTCTTAAAAAAACAATGCAACAATGCAATAAACTTGGTAGAATTACATCTCCAAATAAGAGGAACATGATCCAAATAAGAGGAACATGATAGGTGAATGAAGTTGGGATTATTCACATCCATTAATCTCATGTTTTTTTCTTTAGAAAATAAATTCTCCAACTAAGGGGGGACTAGGAGAGTCCCATTAAGTATTGAGAGACTATATGTTAGGAGAGTCCCATTAAGTATTGAGAGACTACAGATTAGTTAAAAATTTATTAGTATCCAACACACTCACACGGGATATAGTGTCTAAATATGGACGATGTATAAGTTGTCATTGTGTTAAGTATGTTAGTTAAGGACATCAAATAGTAAATTAGGATGTTAAAGATATATCAAATAAATTCTTCTCCTTGAAATATAAGATAGGTTCACAAGTTCCAATGATATAATTGATACATGAATAGGAGAAGTTTGGCATAAAAATTAAGGTGGGGATTAGTATCCCTACATGGAACACCTTAAACTTTCAAGTGGGAGATAATCTCTCAGATCACACATATTTGTTATAATTATACTTCAATATAGTAGGAAGGATAAGAAAAAAAATTCCACATTCATGTTTGCATCATGAATAGGAGAATTTTGGCATAAAAATTAAGGTGGGGATTAGTATCCCTACATGGAACACCTTAAACTTTCAAGTGGGATATAATCTCTTAAATCACTATATTTGTTATAATTATACTACAATATAGTAGGAAGGATAAGAAAAAAATTCCACATTCATGTGTTCATGTTTGCATCGATGAATATGACCTTGATAAAACATGCATATGATATCTCTTATTCACTAAATAAACACACCTATGATAACGGTCTGGAATTGTCCAAACTTTATCATATTCATAATATTCATACTAAATTAAAGAAAAACTAAAAAACCAATTTAAGTGTGTTTAACATCCTTTAATTAAAAGTTATCAATCGAAAATCAATGGTCAAATTTCATAGGAAAGGCCAATGATTCGTTTGAGCTCATGACATAAGGGTTTTATCATTTCCAAGACAAGCCCTGAATCAAATGGAAACAATAGAATTATACTGTACAAATATGTAATTACAAATGCAAATTGATTTAAGAATGCAAATTTTGAATAGTGTTCTCGTGAACAAAATAATTTAGTAATGCAAATATGAAAATAGGAACCCACCAAGTGGGCATTAAGGAAAACACTTTGATGACATACCTATTAATGTTCCCAACAAAAATGGAATACAAGGTATGAAATTTGAAATGCATTGGGGAAGTAAGAACATAGTGAATCAATACATACTTGGAAAACATTTGGATCGATACACACTTGGAATCATCCTTGAAAGAGTAAATGTAAGCTAAATCTAACCACTAAATGGTTTATTTGATTTATGATGAATTGTTTGGCCATTCCTTGGTGTTTGATAGGCTACTATGGGTATAGAAAATTTTTCCCATTGAGGCTATAAAATCCAACGTGCATAGAGAGAGTTCATTGTTAGAGTAGCTACCTTCTATTGAATTTCCAATTCATTGATGATGAAGTATACTAACTAGCAATGCGTTTTACATTTCTAGTCAACAGTGGGTAAAACAATATACATAAATAGTCTATTATAGCCACCATAATTTGCAAATTTTAATTCGTTATGCAACTATCAAGTCACAATCCAAGAGAAGAAAAATGTTTCTACTTTGCTTACATCACCCATTTTATACCAAATTTATATTTAATCTACCATCATTTTATATATATACATAGATGAAATGCAACATACCATGAGCAGAAAAATGTTTCTACTTTGCTTACATCACCCATTTTATACCAAATTTATATTTAATCTACCATCATTTTATATATACATAGATGCAATGCAACATACCACTAGCATCCTAGAAAATTTATCTATTCAATTTTATTTGAATATTCATGTACATAGTGATACTTCTCTCATTATCAAATGAGATTAATAATTTAATTTACTACTATTGCCCCTATTATCTAAGATATTTTTCTCTTCATATAGTTAATTCTTATTAAAATATTGATGTAAAATTAAGTTTATAATGGAATTTGGAAACAACCATCATGTAACATGTTTGAAACTTGCATAATTGTATTGTTATGAATGACTTTTCATGGACTAAGAAGGATGCTATCCTATAAAACTTGTCAACTTTTCTATGATTAGCCATTATAAACAAAATGGATATCTAGGACAAAAATATTAAAATAAATGAAACCTTCAATCTCTTTGACCAACACATAACACTGAGTGGATGACAATAGGTTGGGATCATGACATCATCATTCCTAACTAATCATAATCTAAATTCAAAGTCCTAACTAATATGATATGAGGATATTTTGAGGAGATAAGTTTTAAGTCATAGGAAATAACATGAACAAGTATGATCCCATAACAAAAGAGTTGTATACAATATAAATATAGGATCGAGGTGAAATTAAATGGGTGGAAATTATTATATGAATCAATAAATGTCATCATTCACTAAATTTGAGTCAATGTGCACATCAAGTAACTCCAAATTGGATACTAAGGAAAAGTGAAATGTAAAAACTACATGATACTTAGTTTCTTCATAAAACCCACAAATACAAAAAGCTAAAAGTAAAGAATGCATCGTTATCTAATTTTTGGAAGGGCTATCCATCCTAGAATCTATAAATCTTGATTTTTGGAAGGGCTATTCATATTGGTTTCCACAAATGTATATCAATATTTATGTAATGGTTGTGTTATCTCCTCAAATAAATTGGTGGAGATTTTGCTTTTTAGGTGATAGATTGTGGTCCAAAAAATTTATTTCTAAATTTTTGTAGGTAGGTTAGAAAGTCTATTTTCTGTAAATAAACTCAGAAAGAACTTTTGATTTGGTTTGGTCAAGCAAAAGACAGAATCTCAGGTTTCGGTGGTTTAGGCGAGCCTGAAACGCGCCCATTAACCACCGAAAGCCTTCGTTCTCGGTAGTTAAGAGGGAAAAGCAAAATCTTAGTTAACCACCAAAAAGATTTCAATGAGAAAAATGAAAAGCCCGTGCTTTTGCACGAGCCAGTTGTCAATTGGCGTAATCATGAAGACATAACCACTGAAAGTCCATGGAGGTGGTAAGGTATGCATGTTTTTGCTGTATCTATCCGGAGATTGATACCCTGTTGTCCTTTTAACTACATTTGTCATTTCAAAATTAAGGCTAGGCAAAGACACAGAAACTCATGTGTGATTCCCGACTAACAGAAATTATTAGTCACATAGCCCCTCACTATCTCTAGTCACAAGGACACAGATCCATTATGACCCTGATTAATCTTTGATTCGATTTCCATTTATTATGAATTCGAATCCGAGAGTCATTGTGACAGTTTTGAGCCCGTGATTTCATTAAGAAAATGCATATTCAGAGACCATCATCCCGTTTTTGTGGTGATTGTTGAGTGGAGTTCGAGTTCAGCAGATCGTTATCAAGCCAATTTTCATACCAATCAAGCCAAGTTGAATCATCAGGTAGTTCAAATCCCATACTGTTTCAATTTTATTGGACATTTCACCGAAACTTGGGATTTTCGGATTGTATTTAGTCAGTCTGTTGTCTAAATTTGGTTAAGTGATTGAGATTTGCGATCAGAACTCTGAGTCACCCTGTCCCATTTGTTTATCTCTGAGTCATACTCCCTGTCACCCTAAATCATAGAGTCTTTGTCTCATCAAGGACTCATTACCCTCATCGTCAAAGAGTCATTGAAGAAAAGGCAGGTAGATTGGAACTACTTCCTCTTCTCGAATGAATTCCAGACTGATTGGCAACAAGAGGAGAAGGGGGAAAAAGCTGCCACTAAGAAGACCATTACTCCTAAAAGCAGTCATGGAAAACGGAAGGGTATCTCACCACAAAGAGAACCGACAGAATCATCCTCTGCTAAAAGAAAAAGAACCAAAAGAAAGTTACAGTTTGAGGGTGAGCAGCCCAAGGACCTTGTTGAAGGAGGTAACCCTTTAAACTTACCATATAGTGACTCAGAGCCAGATTAGGAGTTAGCATAGACACAAGGTGATGAACAAGCTGAGAAAGTTGTAGAATATTATCCCAAATTTCCCTCACCAACTCCTCCAGAGGTACACAGTCAACCATTAGCAAAATATTCGTCAAGAAAACCTAAAGCATCTAAGGCACAGAAAATCAATAAACTCCTACAACAAGTCTATGAGATGGAAGTCTTAGAAAGAGTTATTAAAAAGGAAAATATAGACTTGAATGAAAGAAATGAAGAACTTTTCAACATGAACCAAAGTCTCAAAGAAAAGCATGATAAAATCAAGGACAGGAACAGGGTGTTGATAAGGGAGAACATGAAGCTGTACAGGCAGCTTAGAATTCTGAGGTTGAAATTAAAATATTATCAATCGCCAACATAGGATCAAACAGGTTTGGAAACTCTAGCTGACTTAGCTACAACAATGGTAGATATACCACAATCCTCCACATAGCAAGTTGAAGTTCGCAGATCTAAACGAAAAAGAGCTGCATCATCCAAAAGACCTTGAACACTCAGTAAAGCATCAAGGTAATCATTTTTGCAAATTTTGAAGTTTTGACAAAGCTAAGTTTTCGGTGGTTTAGGCAAACAGGACAAATGTTCATTAACCTCTGAAAGCAGAGCTTTCGGTAGTTAATCCACCTAGAAGTCTTCTATGTTAACCACCGAAACCTGTAACTAGACAGAGGAAGCTAAATTTTGCACAGATCGAGGTTTTTCCGATCCAAATCATTTGAAAACACTCATGATGGATGGATGATGAATTATATATTCAGTTTCAAGACCCATTTTTGGTGCATAACTATTAGAAAAGGTAGCCAAGTTGGTTTTGACAACTATTTTGGTGGAAATAAATTGGATTTTTTGCACATCTCAGCAAATTCGAATTGTATCTCTTGGAAGAGTCATCACTAATCCTTGGAAGGTTATTCTGCACTGCACAAGGACTCTACAAGATATGAAGACCATGAAATGTGGGATTGACCTCATTTTGAGGATCATTCCTTACCTTTTGCAAACTGAATTTTGACTTTCTATCTTTAGCAAATCTGATCCATGCTTTTAGGATCTCAAAACTACATTGTAAAGCTATAAAGCTAAAGATAGAAGATGAAATAAAGGTTCTATTTTGAGTTCTATATTCTACTGTTTTGTATGAAAGACATTTTCTTTAATATATCAGCCTGCAAGATTCTTTCATTTGTTACTGTCAGACCTTCTTTTCATCTTTGTCTATCCCTATGAGTGGAATTAGTTCTTTTGTCTCTGTTTAATGATCCTATGGTAAATGTCATCTTACTTTTGATTGTTAAGAAGGAATCATAAGCATCTTTGGCTAATTTGTTGACCCATCATATGTATGGTTTATGTATGTTTTGGTTAACTCATTAGTGTTCTGATCCATTTGTTATACAAACCTCTCTAACAATAGCTCTTGAAGGCCTTGTGTTGTATGAATATAGTCAAGACTGTCTTGAGAATACAATCCAGAGGTTAAGATATTCATCTTGATCCAAACCCACACCTATTATTGAAAAAAATAGTTTCAAAAAGATTAAGTTACCAGGCATCTTTGACTTACAGCCTAGGAGAGTTTCTTGGAGTGATAAAAATTGGCGTCGTTGTCGGGGAGAGGAGATCGAAGTTCATCTTCCTTGGGAGACGACATAGATCTATCTTTGATGATAGACAAATCCTGGACATCATTTGGGTTGTAATCGTCTATCTGGAAACTCCATTGAAACAAAGTGGCTCCAAAAAGAGCTCACACTAGGGCGAACCAAGAAGGCCCACTGGCAGCACCAATTCCTAACCCTGAGAAGATCATCAGTAAGGTAAAAGCTTTACAAAGACAGGCTTCTGGATATGCAAAGACATCAAATCCAAGTATTCAAACTGACACTTCTTCTTTCATATCTAAAAGGCCTCTAGTTGAATCCCTTGCTACTGAAACTCATAGTTCTCAGGAAATTGAATTTTTATCTAAAAAATTGAAGGCAGAGGAGCCTTCACTTTCCTCTAATGTTACAGACTCTGTTTTTTAGCATGATATTACATCCAACCTTAAAGAGGTAATTACAGGGTCCCCTTAGCAAAAAGAAACCTCTTCTTCTTCTTCTTTGAATTCCTCACCCACAAAGCCTATAGAGGGTGTTCTCTACACTCATACTAATATGCCTGTACTTGAAGATATTCTCCATGATCTGTCCTCTAAGGGAGAAGAAATCTTATCCTTGTTTCTCAGTCAGTTTTACAAGGCCTCTTATTTTCCACCCATTTCTAAAAAAAATTCTCAAAGTGAAGTAAGACAAACATTTTATTTAAACTTAGCCATCCCATCTCAACCTTTATCTCCTAAAAATTCTTCTTCTATATCAACCCCCAAGATTGCCATGGTTGTCCCTTTAACCAAGATGGAATAGATTTTAGCAAATAGGTATGTTCCACTTGTCTTGCCTAATCCCTTATCTTCCATGCCAACCAGAGATTATCATAAATATATGCCTATGTTTACCGGAGCTGGGGATTATACTGCCAAAGAACACATAGAAGATTTTTATGCTTATGCTGAAAATATTAAAATTTCAGAAGAAGATGTGTGGACCAAATTTATTGTGTAGAATTTGGATGGCCAAGACCGGAAGTGGTTCAAAGAGCTACCGGAAAATTCAATGACAAGTATTGAGCAACTAGATGAGGTGTTCTTAAAACACTAGGGAGAAAGAAGAGATCTACTATATTACATTTCTGAATTTGGAAACTTAAGAAGAGAAGATGGGGAGTCGGTCTTAGACTTTATCAAAAGATTTAATAGAATGTTTGGCAAGATCCCTGCAGAGATCAAACCAAGTGATGCATCAGCAAAGACCACATTTTATGTTGCTTTTGATCCAGATTTTTGTCTAATCCTCAGAGAAAGAATATCAGCCACACTTTCTTCAATGAAAGATGTTGCCCTCGAAGTCAAATCGAATATTATGGCATCTCAGAAACTCAAAGGGAAGGTTGAGAGAAATAAGTTTTCTATTGATCCCCCTTCTTCTTCTAATAGAAAAATGGAAAAGATGGCCAAGATGTTGGTCAACTTGACATCTGAAATGTCAAAATTGAAGATCCAAAATCAGCAACCAGCAAGAACAAAGGAGCCAAATTCTTTTGTCCCTAGAAATCTGAATGCTTTCCCTTACAGAAGGAACAATCAACAAGTATAGATCCTTCAAAGAGACAAGAATGCAGCTGATGATCAAAGAATCAGACCCCCTTTCCAAAATCCAATGCTAGAAGAAGAACAACAGATATCTCATGATGAAGTTAAAGAAGCAGATGACATAAATTGTTTTGGTGACGAAAATGATTCCTCCTTTTTGACACAAGTAGATTATGAAGAAGCCCTGATGGATCAGGAAATTCATGAGGCAAGTATTGAAGAATCGGTTTATTAGACGGATGATCAGCAAGGTTATAATTTAAGATCTAAAAATTCTTCCCCTAAACCATTGCCCGCTGCTCCTGTGAAGAAGAAAGAAGTTGCTGCCAAGCTGCCTGCTTCTCCTGTAAAATAGACTTCCACTCCTGCAAAATAGCAGCAAAATCAATTACAACCCCTAGCCAAGGAGCAAGTCATTCTCAAACCCCCTTCCAACGAGGTAAAAACTTCTGACAAATCATCATATTCTTTTAATTTCGAATCAGAAATTCAAAAAGTGAAAATACCTATGCCATTGACCGAACTCATGAAGAATGATATTTTCAAGTCTGCCATCCTAAAGTCCCTTGAACCAAAGACCTCTTCGTCTGCTAATTTTGTAAACTTACAATATGACAAGACAATAGTAACTATAGGGCCTATGATAGAAGACCGAGATGATTCTTGTCCACCATTCTATATATCCCTAAATGCTCATGATAAGATCCTTCACAACTGCTTGCTTGATTCAGGAGCATCACATAATCTTATGCCCAAAGCAGTGATGGACGAGCTTGGGCTTGAGGTCACCAAACCATATCATGATATCTTCTCTTTCGACTCTAGGAAAGTCAGATGCCTTGGCCTCATAAAAGACCTTGTTATAAACCTTTCCCAATTACCAATGAGAAGCATGGTAATGGATGTCGTGGTTGCTGATATCCCACCCAAGTTCGTACTCCTCTTGTCACGTCCATGGAGTAAAAGGTTAGGAGGTACCTTGCATATGGATCTTTCATATGCTACAATCTCGGTGTTTGGAGGAGAGATAAAAAGACTTTACGGAGAGAATCAACTTGCCTACATCATCAGCGACGCAAAAAAATCTGTAAATCATCCTACTTATGCTGTAGACACAGACTTTGGCTCGTGCATTCTTCAAATAGATGATCCTCAATCAGCTCCTTTGCAGCTTGTGAAGTCCACTGAACAACAAACTGATGATAAGGGTGTTTCAGTTTGGACCATGTATTTTGATGGAGCCAGTACCAAAGATTCAACAGGTGCAGGGGTAGTTTTGATTTCTCCTTCGAAGGAGACTATACATTTGTCTTTTAAGCTTAATTTCAAAACTACTAACAACATAGCAGAGTATGAGGCCTTGCTGTTGGGACTAAATTCAGCTAAGGAGATGGGGATAAAAGGATTAAAGGTGTTCGGAGATGCGGATCTCATCATACAACAAGTAAATAGTACTTTCCAAGCAAAGCATGTCAGATTAAAAGCCTACAGGGATGAGGTATGGAAAATTAGAGATTCTTTTTCCATTTTTGAGATTTCCTATATACCCAGAGATATGAATCATCTTGCGGATTCCCTTGCTATTTCAACCAACCAGTTTATTCCTCCCATGCCCCCCAAGCTCAATTATGAAATCCAAGTCAAATATAGGCCATCTTTACCCGACAATATTAAATACTGGAAAGTTTTTGAAGATGATGATGAAATTAATAGATTTCTCTAGGTGGTAGATGAATTTTTTGATATGCATGTCGACCAACAGAATCTAAATATAGAGGAATCCTAGAAGCCTAAGCTGAAACAAAAATTGGGTCAGCATGATATTGTTCAACTACCTAACAATTATATACCTCGAGGTTTGGTACCTCTTGAAAAGCTATTTGATCATAACGATGTCCCCTACAAGACAGATAAGAAGGAGAAAGAGCCTATTGTTCATGAGCACAACATAGGAAGCGAAATCTAGCCTAAATTCATAAATATGTCCTCTAAATTGACTGTTGATCAGAAGTCTGAATATTGTAGCATTTTGAAAGAATTTTCTGATGTTTTTGCTTGGAAATATAGTGATCTGAAAACTTAGGACCTTGAGATCATTCAACATAAGATCCCACTTGAAAAGGACACCATCCCTTTCAAACAAAAGCTCAGACCTATCAGTCCTCTTCTTTTTCCTGTAATTGAAAGAGAAATAAAAAAGCTTCTTGATGCTAAGATCATAATCCCTTTGAGATACTCTAAATGGGTTGCAAATCTAGTAATAGTGAGAAATAAAAACGGTGAGGTCAGGTTATGTGTGGACTTTAGAAACCTAAACAAATGCTCTAAGAAATATAACTATACCCTACCTAAGATGGAACATTTGCTGCAAATAATTTCAGGGGCTACTGTTATGTCTTTCCTAGATGGTTTTTCTGGCTATAACCATATTTTTGTCCATCCTGATGACCAAGAGAAGACTGCTTTTACTACTCCTTGGGGTACCTTTATGTACACCAAAATTCCATTCGGATTAATGAATGTCGGGGCCACGTTTCAAAGGGCCATGGACATAGCTTTCATGGGTGAGAAGGATAAGTTTTTCCTCATCTATCTTGATGACATCACGGTTTATTCCAACAGTCATGAGAAGCATAAGCATTTAAAAAGAGTTTTTCTGAAGTATAGGCAGTTCGAAATTTCATTGAATCCAAAATTGTCCCATTTTGCTCTCAGGAAAGGCAAGCTCCTAGGCCACATTGTCTCAGTATAAGGTGTGAAAATTGATCCAACTCAGTTGGAATCAATTCAAAGGCTGTCCTTACCAAGGTCAAAAAAGGACATTCAATCGTTTCTCGGTAAGATTAATTTTGTTAGAATATTTGTTCCAAATTTTGCCGAGCTAGTAAAACACATAACATGTATGTTGAAAAAGGGATCTGAGATAAAATGGACAGAAAATGCAAGGAATTCATTTCAAGATATCTAACAGGCTATCATGGAATCCCCAACTCTGATCAGTCCGAATTACAGCAAGAGTTTCTACATTTTTTCCTTCGCTTCTTATGACACAGTGGCAGCAGTCCTGCTACAGAAAGATGATGACAATATGGATCACCCAGTTGCCTTCTTTAGAAAAACACTCAGAGATGTTGAATTAAGGTATGATCCTGTTGAAAAGCAAGCTTATTCTCTCATAAAAATTTTAAAATCTTTCAGAATTTATATCCTCCACTCAAAAGTCATTGCATATGTTCCTTCACCCTCCGTGAAAGATGTTTTGACTCAGCCTGATATTGATGGAAAGAGAGCTAAATGGATTGCAAAGTTGATCAAGTTCAACATTGAAGTGAAGCCCACCAAATTGGTAAAAGGTCAAGGCCTTGCTAAGCTTTTAATGAAGAAAAACCATGAGTTGTTGGACATAAATTTCATAGGGGAAAATTCAGCGAATTTGTAGACGAAGGTGACATCAGAAGGACAACATAACAATCAATAGGTGGCAAAGAATTTGTCTTCTTGTGAATGGTACTCAGGTATTATACATTTTTTACAAAAGCTAGATGTTCCTCCTGAACTCAGCATGAATCAAGTCTGAGCCCTTAAGCTCAGAGCCATCAAATTTTGCATTTACAATAATCTGTTATACTGGAAAGACCCTGTTCGTTTACTACTCAAATGTTTAGACAAAGAAGAGTTAGTGAAAGTTATACATCAGTTTCATTCAAGTGTTTGTGGAGGTCATCATTACTGGAAGACCAGAGTTCATAAAATTCTAAGGGCTGGGTACTATTGGCCTTTTCTTTTCTCAGATGTGTGTGCCTTCGTCAAATCTTGTGATAAATGTCAAAGATTCATAGGAAAACAACAGCTAAAATCTTTGCACCTGAGACCTATACTAGTGAATGGCCCTTTTAAGCAGTGGGGTTTAGATTTTATAGGTGAGATAAATCCTTCATCTAGTGGAAAACATAAGTGGATCTTAGTAGCCACAGATTATTTTAAAAAATGGATAGAGGGAGTTCCCACCAGGAATTCCACTCACCAGGTTGTCATGAAGTTTCTTTATGAAAATATCTTGAGCAGATTCGGCTGCCCCAAAAGGCTGGTAACAGATAATGCAATAGCTTTCATAGCAGATGCATTGGTCGACATGTGTGAATAAATGGACATCCAGTTGGTACATTCAACCCCCTACTACCCTCAAGGTAATGGCCTGGCTGAATCATCCAATAAGAGCTTAATCAAAATCATCAGAAAGTTGCTAGAGGAAAACAAAAAGAATTGGGATTCTAAACTAAAATTTTCTCTGTGGGTAGACAAGTAACTATCAAAAAGTCCATAGGAACCTCTCCATTCAAATTGGTCTATGGGACTAATTCCATTTTTCTTGTTCAGTTAATTTTACCAGTGGCTAGATTCTTTTAGGAAGAGAAAACTGAGTCAAATGATATGGTAAGAAGAATGCTTGATTTGGTGGAACTGCAGCAGGCCCACAAATAGTTAGTGGACAAATCAAAGGCTCATCAAAAGAGGATCAAAGATACTCTTGACAGAAAGGCAAAGGTGGATAATTTTCAGGTTGGTGATTGGGTTCTGAAATGGGACGCTCTTAGACAGGATAAAGGCAAACATAACAAGTTTGATTCTTTGTGGACCGGCCCTTTCATGATAACTCAAGTACAACACAACAACACATTCATTCTGCAGAATCTGGGAGGTGAAAAAATGTTCGATGGCTCAGTAAATGGGCAATTTCTGAAACTCTATTTTGTTTAAGGCTGTGAAGCCTGGTCATTGTAATTTTAGTTTGAGTCTTTATTTTTACAGAATAACTCCATGCCCAATGGAAACACTAGCAGATAGTTTTTAGTTTTCTTTTTCAGGAAAGGCATTGGTTCTGTGGTTCTTGAAACCTCACGGGGAGGTGTTCATCCCCAATAGGAGCCAGTGTTATCTCCTCAAATAAATTTGTGGAGATTTTTCTTTTTAGGTGATAGATTGTGGTCCAAAAAATTTATTTCTAAATTTTTGTAGGTAGGTTAGAAAGTCTATTTTCTATAAATAAACTCAAAAAGAACTTTTGATTTGGTTTGGTCAAGCAAAAGATAGAATCTCAGGTTTCGGTGGTTTAGGTGAGCCTGAAACGCGCTCATTAACCACCGAAAGCCTTCGTTCTTGGTAGTTAAGAGGGAAAAACAAAATCTCAGTTAACCACCGAAAAGATTTCAACGGGAAAAATGAAAAGCTCGTGCTTTCGCACGAGCCAGTTGTCAATTGGCATAATCATGAAGACATAACCGCTGAAAGTCCATGGAGGTGGTAAGGTATGCATGTTTTTGTTGTATCTATCCAGAGATTGATACCCTGTTGTCCTTTTAACTACATTTGTCATTTCAAAATTAAGGCTTGGAAAAGACACAGAAACTCATGTGTGATTTTTGACTAACATAAATGATTAGTCACATAGCCCCTCACTATCTCCAGTCATGAGGAAACAAATCCATTATGACCCCGATTAATCTCTGATTTTATTTCCATTTATTATCAATTCGAATCCGAGAGTCATTGTGACAGTTTTGAGCCTGTGATTTCATTAAGAAAATGCATATTCAGAGACCATAATCTCGTTTTTGTGGTGATTTCCGAGTGGAGTTCGAGTTCAACAGATCGTTATCAAGCCAATTGTCATACCAATCAAACCAAGTCGAATCATCAGGTAGTTCAAATCCCATATTGTTTCAATTTAATTGCACATTTCACCGAAACTTGGGATTTTTGGCTTGTATTTAGTCAGTCTGTTGTCTAAATTCGATTAAGTGATTGAGATTTGTGATTAGAACTCTGAGTCACCCTGTCCCGTTTGTTTATTTCTTAGTCATACTCCCTGTCACCCTAAATCATAGAGTCTTTACCTCCCTGGCACGAAGTTTTTCCTAAATCACAAGTACAGGTCAACAATTACTAAATGCCAAAAGTGGGGCCAGTTTTAAGAGCTGAATTGGATGGAGTTTGGTACCTTGAGTCTCACCCTGAGGTGGTCGAGTTCTTCAAGCAAACTGGAGTCTATGCATATTGTGAAAAACTGGTAGATTTTCACCAACAGGTGTCTGAAACCTTTGCTATCTCGTATGATGGAAGAACATCAACAGTGGGAAAGGAGCAGTTTGTGGTTGATGAGGCAACCATAGATGAGTTCACTGGTCTCCCCAGAACAAATGATTGCTGGTTCAAATCAATTGTTCCTTCAAACATTGAATTCAGATCCCACCTACAGCCTCAGCACAAAGATCTTATATGGAAAAAAGAGATACCAATCTCTTATCTGGAACCTAAGTGGCAATCACTCCTAAAGGCAATCTTTGTCTATATCACCTGTGAAGGTAGATACAACAGAGTCATGTTCTACCACTTCAAACTTCTAAATCACTTTACAGGGAGATCTCCTATCAACTTACCATTTTCCTTGCACAAATCCCTCACAAAAATGGCTAAGCAGGTCAAGGACAAGCCCACTAAGGTGGCAAGTAGATTGTCTCATCAAGGACTCATTACCCTCATCATCAAAGAGTCATTGAAGAAAAGGTAGGTAGATTAGAACTACTTCCTCTTCTGGAATGAATTCCAGACTGATTGGCAACAGGAGGAGAAGGGAAAAAAATATGCCACTAAGAAGACCATTACTCCTAAAAGCAGTCATAGAAAACAGAAGGGTGTCGCACCACAAAGAGAACCGACAGAATCATCCTCTTCTAAAAGAAAAAGAACCAAAAGAAAGTTACAGTTTGAGGGTGAGCAGACCAAGGACCTTGTTGAAGGAGGTAACCCTTTAAACTTACCATACAGTAACTCAGAGCTAGAGAAGGAGTTAGCAGAGACACAAGGTGATGAATAGGTTGAGCAAGCTGTAGAAGATTATCCCAACTTGCCCTCACCAACTCCTCCAGAGGCACACAGTCAACCATTAGCAAAAGCTTCGTCAAGCAAACCTAAAGCATGTAAGGCACAAAAAATCAATAAACTCCTACAACAAGTCTATGAGATGGAAGTCTTAGAAATAGTTATTAAAAAGGCAAATACAGACTTGACTGAAAGAAATGCAGAAATTTTCAACATGAACCAAAGTCTCAAAGAAAAGCATGATAAAATCAAGGACAGGAACAGGGTGTTGATAAGGGAGAACATGAAGCTATACATGCAGCTTAGAATTCTGAGGTTGAAATTAAAAGATTATCAATCGCCAACATAGGAGAAAACAGGTTTGGAAACTCTAGCTGACTTAGCTACAACAATGGTAGATATACCACAATCCTCCACACAGCAATTTGAAGTTCACAGATCTGCAAAAAGAAGAGTTGCATCGTTCAAAAGACCTTGAACACTCAGCAAAGAATCAAGGTAATCATTTTTGCAAATTTTGAAGTTTTGACAAAGCTAATTTTTTGGTAGTTTAGGCGAACAAGATGACTATTCATTAACCACCGAAAGCAGAGCTTTCGGTAGTTAATCCACCCAGAAGTCTTCTATGTTAACCACCGAAACCTGTAACTGGACAGAGGAAGCTAAATTTTGCACAGATCGAGGTTTTTCCGATCCAAATCATTTGAAAACACTCATGATGGATGGATGATGAATTATATATTCAGTTTCAAGATCCATTTTTGGTGCATAAGTATTAGAAAAGGTATCCAAGTTGGTTTTGGCACCTATTTTGGTGGAAATAAATTGGATTTTTTGCACATCTCAGCAAATTCAAATTGTATCTCTTGGAAGAGTCATCACTCAGCCTTGGAAGGCTATTCTGCACTGCACAAGGACTCTACAAGATATGAAGACCATGAAATGTGGGATTGACCTCATTTTGAGGATCATTCCTTATCTTTTGCAAACTAAATTTTTACTTTCTATCTTTAGCAAATCCGATCCATGCTTTTAGGATCTCAAAACTACATTGTAAAGATATAAGGCTAAAGATAGAATATGAACTAAAGGTTCGATTTTGAGTTCTATATTCTACTATTTTGTATGAAAGACATTTTCTTTAATATATCATCCTGCAAGCTTCTTTCATTTGTTACTGTCAGACCTTTTTTTCATCTTTGTCTATGCCTATGAGTAGAATTAGTTCTTTTGTCTCTGTTTAATGATCCTATGGTAACTGTCATCTTACTTTTGATTGTTAAGCAAGAATCATAAGCATCTTTGGCTAGTTTGTTGACCCATCATATGTATGGTTTATGTGTGTTTCGGTTAACTTATTAGTTTTTTGATCCATTTGTTATACAAACCTCTCTGACAATATCTCTTGAAGGCCTTGTGTTGTATGAATATAGCCAAGACTGTCTTGAGAATACAATCCAGAGGTTAAGATATTCATCTTGATCCAAGCCCACACCTATTATTGAAAAATAGTTTCAAAAAGATTAAGTTACCAGGCATCTCTAACTTATAGCCTAGGAGAGTTTCCTGGAGTGATAACAGGTTGTTTTAGTGGTCTCTCCTCACATTGATTCCCAAACAATAGTGAAACTCATGTAATTCCTTCAAGTCAAACTTCCATGACAATTGGGACATAGTCTCATTGACTAACTTCTTACAATCACTATTCAAAATAATCTTATCAACATATAATTCTAGAATAATGAATTTATTACCTTCTTTCTTAAAGTAAACACAATAGTCCACTTAAATTCTTAAAAACCCTTGACCCACTACATATTTTTCAAACCACTAGTACCATTGTGTTGGGGACTTCTTCATGCCATACATTCATCTCTTCAACTCACACACCGTGTCCTCTCTCCCTTCTACTACAAATCCTTCTGGTTTTTTTATGAATATTTTTTCTTTAAGCTTATCATGAAGAAATGTTGCATTTATGTCCATTTGTTGCACTTCCAAATAATAATTTGTTTCTAATGCGAACAACAATTTAATAGAGGTCATCTTGGCCACTTTAGAGAATATTTCCTCATAATCAACACCTTCTACTTGTTATGCATATTTTGTTGGTTGTGGAGCCTGATTATCTTCCTGATTCAGAGGTTTGTTTCAGCCATTTTGGGATCCCATTCCCTAACGAGGGTGTGTTGGGGTGTGGGGGTCCCCCCCCGGGTGGGGGATTCAGGGCAGTGCCTCCGAAGAAAAATTTTGGGAAAATTTGCCTTGTAAAATATTGTAATTTCGTAGTCAATATGGATCGTTCATTATAAGGTCGCAGATCTAATAGTAGAAGTTATTTTAGGGTTTTTTTCCCTAGAAGGAAACCCTCTTTTTTATGAGGGAATTGTATTGCGACTGTGTATTATCACGAATATTGTATTCTTAGAGAGGAGACTGTGAGAGAAAGAAGAGGAAGTTACAATGAGTGTGTTGTAGGTTGTATCCCTTCATTTTGTTGGATAATAATAAGGAAGGACTTGGCAATTTCTATGGTGGACGTAGCCCACACTGGGTGAACCACGTATATATGTGTCTCTATTGTATTGTGTATATTATGTTTTTATTTTTGCATTTTTTTTATTTGATTGTTACATGATATTGTTTTTCTAACAACTAGTATCATAGAGAAAGGTAACTCGTAGGAAAAGAGGGTTCCTGGTTCGAGTGGGAGCAATGGAGGAAGATGGAAAGTTTAGGGTCGAGAAATTTAACAGCCAGAAATACCATTTATGGAAGATGCAAATGGAATATTATTTATATCAGAAGGATATATTCCTACCATTGGGTGGAATAGAAAATAAGTTGATGGCCATGAAGGACGAAGAATGGGAGGTTCTTGATAGAAAGGAACTAGGAACGATACGGCTGATCCTGGCAACGTCAGTGGCTTTCAATATTTCAAAATAAAAGACAACAGAGTTGATGGATGCATTGGATAAACTATATGAAAAACCCTTGGTGTCCAATAAGGTATTTCTAATGAAGCGATTATTTAATATGAATATGTCAAAAGGTGGGTCTATTGCAGATCATTTAAATGAATTTAATATGGTTACTAATCAGCTAAGCTCTTTAAAAGTGGAATTTTATGATGAGGTCAAGCTCTTGTAATCATGTGCACATTTCTAGAAAGATGGAATGGCTTGGTCATAGTTGTAATTAACTATTTGTTTGGTTCAAACACTCTAAAATTTGATGATGTTGTTGGTGTTATCCTTAGCAAGGAAATGTGATAGAAAAGCATAGGTGAGACATAAGGCAATGCGTTGACCATGGAGAATAGGGGAAGACAAAAGGATAGAGGAAAGGGCTTAGAGAACCATGGGAATTCTAGGAAGGGTAGATCCAAATTCATACTGGTAAAGATAGAGTGTTATAATTGTGGGGAGAAAGGACATTTGAGGAAACACTGCAGAGCTCCAAAGAAACAAAGAGATGGACAACAGGAGAAAAATTAGAAAGCAAATGTAACATATGATGTGTTACAAGATGATTTTATTCTTTCTGTATATAATATTTCTGATTCTTGGGTATTAGATTCAGGGGATTCATTTCATGCCACACCCCATATGAAACATTTTGTATATTATGTTCAAGGTGATTTTGGACAGGTTCATTTGGGTGATGATGCACCATGCAAAATTGTTGGAATGGGTAAGCTAGAAAAAAAAAAAGAAAAAAAATGGAAACTAGTGGTTGTTGAAAGAGGTAAGACATGTTCCAGATCTAAGAAAAAATCTAATTTCAATAGGGCAGTTGGAAAGTGAAGGTTGTATATCTATATTTGAAGATAAGGCGTGGAAGGTCACCAAAGGATCATTGGTGATAGCAAAAGGAGAGAAGGTAGTTACATTGTATTTATGTACTAGTAATATTGACTATTTTATCTCTTTAGCTTCTACATGAGTGGATATAGAACAATGGAATCATAGGCTTGGACACATGAGTGAGAATGGGATGTAAAGAATTCAAAAAATAAAAAAAATTCCAAATCTTAAACAAATTGATTTGGATTTCTACGAGCACTGTGTTTATGGAAAATAGAAGAGAATCATATTTCTCAGAGTCGAAAAAGAAAAGAAGAGTGAAAGGTTAGAGCTTGCACATACAAATGTATGGGGAACAACTCAGGTATCATCTCTTGGTCTCTCTTGTTATTATGTTACTTTTATTGATGATGAAACAAGAAAAACTTAGGTTTATTGCATTCGACAAAAATCTGATGTTTTTTATGCTTTTAAGAAATGGAAATCTTTGGTTGAGAATGAGACAGGAAAAAGGTTGAAGTGTCTCAGATCAAACAATGGAGGTGAATATTGCAGCAAGGATTTTGATGATTATTGTTCATACCATGGGATTTGTAGAGAGAAAACAATTCCAGGAACACCACAAGAAAATGGTGTGTCAGAAAGGATGAACAGGACAATCATGGAGTATGCAAGGAGTATGAGATTACATGCTTGGTTTCCCTTACAGTTCTAAGAAGATGTTGTAGATATTTTTGTTTACTTAATAAACAGAGGACCTTCAAGCTCTTTGGATGGTGGAATTCCATAGGAGACATGGATAGGTAAAAAGGTAAACTATTATTTTTTGAAGACTTTTGGTTGTGAAACATTTGTCCATATTGATAAAGAAATTAGAACAAAGCTTGAGGTAAAATCCAAGAAGTGTACCTATATTGGATATGGTGTTAATGATTTTGGTTATCTCTTATGGGATTATGAAAATAGAAAAATCATTAGGATTAGATATGTCATATTCAATGAGAAGGTCAAGTACAAAGATCAGTTGCAGGGAAATAAACAAGAAAAAGAAAAACCAGAATACACAGTGCTTGATGAGATCACTGGAAAAAAAAATTCCAAAGGTACCAGAAAATCAAAATGTATAACAACGGGAGCAACAGGTACCCCAAACTCATGCAAGTGTTGCTAGAATATCTACTAGGTTAAGTAGACCCCCTGAACAATACTCTCCTTCATTGTATTATTTATTTTTTATTAATTTTGGTGAACCAGAAAGTTATGAAGAGGCAATGCAGGTAGACACTAAAAAGAAGTGGGAGCAAGGCATGAAAGAGGAAATGGATTCCTTGGTAAATAACCAGAATTCGGACCTGGTTTAGTTTCCTACAGGAAAAAGAGCATTGTAAAATAAATGGTTTTATAGGTTGAAGGAAGAATATGGAGGAAAAAGGCAATATAAGGCTAGACTTGTTGTAAAGTGGTTTGCACAAAAGAAAGATATAGATTTTGATGGAATATTTTTCTCCTATTGTTAAAATGACTTCAATTAGGACTATTTTAAGTCTTGTGGAAGTAGAATATTTGCATCTTGAACAATTAGATGTAAAAACAACTTTTCTATAATTTGGTATGCATGTTGAACAATTAGATGTAAAAACATCAAAGGAAAAGATAATTTGGTATGCATGTTGAAGAAGAGTTTGTATGGCCTAAATAGAGATCCAAGGAAGTGGTATTTGAAGTTTGACATGTTTATGACAGAACAAGGTTATATTAGATGTATTATGATCACTGTGTTTATTTTAAAAGGCTAGAAAATGGAAGTTATATTATCTTGCTATTGTATGTAGATGGCATGTTTGTTGCAGGGTCTAATATGCAGGATATAAATGTGCTCAAGAAGAAATTATATAATTCATTTGCTGAAGGATTTGGGTGTTGCAAAGAAAATCCTTGGTATGAGAATAACAAGAGACAGGAAAAATCACAAATTGACATTGTCTCAGGGTGAGTACATAAAGAAGGTGTTGGATAGGTTTAGAATGAAGAATGAAAAACCAGTTAGTACACCTTTGGCCAACCATTTCAATTTAACTAAGGAAATGTGTCCCAAGACACATGAGGAGATAGAATACATGTCCAAGGTCCCTTATCATCAACAATTGGCATCTTGATGTATGTGATGGTTTGCACAAGACTAGATATTGCACATATAGTGGGAGTTGTGAGTAGTTATATGAACAATCCAGGTAAAGAACATTGGGAGGTAGTAAAGTGGATTCTCAGGTATTTGAGAGGTACTACTACTCATGCATTATGTTTTGGAGGTTCAGACATTGTTCTACAGGGATATGTTGATTCATATATAGCAGCTGATAAATATAAGAGGAGGAGCACCATAGGGTATGTTTTTATTGTAGGAAGAACACTAGTAAGTTGGATTTTGAAACTGAAAAAGGTTGTTTCACTTTCAACAATGGAAGCAGAGTATGTTGTTGCTACAAAGGCTAGTAAAGAGATGATTTGGTTATAGAGGTTTATGCAGGAATTGGGAAAGAAGCGGGAGAATAGCAGGTTGTACTGTGATAGACATAGTTCCATTCATCTTGCAAATAACTCAACCTTCAATTTGAAGACTAAGCATATACATCTCAGGTAACATTTCATACGATCTGTCTTGGAAGATGGACATTTGAAGTTGGAAAAGATACATACTAGCCAAAATCTCGCATACATGTTAACAAAGGGAGTAACCAGGGAGAAACTGAGTCCCTCCTCAGTTTCAATTGGTCTTTAAGTATGAAGGTGAAGATGAGAAATTTCCTTGTAAAACATTTTAATTTTGTAGTCAATCTGGACTATTCATTATAAGGTCGTAGATCTGACAGTAGAAGTTATTTTAGGGTTTTTTTCCCTAGAAGGAAAACCTCTTTTTTATGAGGTAATTGTATTGTGGTTGTGTATTATCGTGAATATTGTATTCTGAGAGAGGATAATGTGAGAGAAAGAAGAGGAAGTTATAGTGGGTGTGTTGTAGGTTGTATCCCTTCATTTTGCTAGATAATAATAAGGAAGGACCTGGAAATTTCTCTGGTAGACATAGCCTACACGGGGTGAACCACGTATATATCTGTCTTTATTGTATTTTGTATCTTCTATGTTTTATTTCCACATTTGTTTTATTTTATTTCTCTGTGATCTTGTTTTCTAACACATTTCTTTTGTGACTCATGGCCTCAAACATTATTTTGTCCTAATTTAAGACCATAATGAAATCTTAAATCTATAAGCTTGATTTTTGGGGGGCATAATTTGAACAATCATTCCTTGTTCTCCTACCTTGCCTTGAAGCAATGCATGATTTCTCGTTTTATGTCAGTTAAAAAGTTACCTGCAAGCACCCTCAAAATATCATATATATATATATATATATATATATATATATATATATATATATATATATATATATATATATATATATATATATATATATATATATA
>ML782597.1:64051-103802 GCA_009831015.1 Picea engelmannii | reverse complement strand
AAATGAAAATGTCTCCTTGTTATATATAGGAGACTAGGAGGTATAATTACAACTAATGGCCTAAAGCCGACATAAATAAAATAACATTACTAATATAATATGCCCCAATTAAGGGGTAATGAGCCAATATTAGGGCTTAACATATGGGCAGTCTAAGAGTCTGACTGAGAAGTTAAGGGAATACAACAACATTGCTTATAAATATGGTGAAACCATTAAGTCTTTTAACCTTCTCTTTACCAAATTATATAATCAAATCCTTGAACTAATCCACCCTCAAAATCAGGCTACTTTCATGCATTATTATAATGCATAACCTTCTCCTTATCATCATAGACTTGAAGATAAGGCTATTGAAAATATTGGTTCTGCTCTTCATACTTGCCTAGAATATGAGGAACAAATTGAAAGGACAGGTCTCCCCAAGGGAGATTTGGTCAAGAAAACATATATGTCTTCCCTCCTACAACTCGTGCAAGATATGAATAATAAGATGATAGCCTACAAGCGAAAATGAAATGCCTCTTCCTCTACCCCTGGGGCATATTCTTCTTCTTTAGCACCTTTTAGGAATACTAATGAAAATACCTTTCCTCCAAAGGCCATTACGTCTCGTAGTTGGTGTAACTTCTGTGAAGAAAATCATGAAGAAAGTACTTGTGAAGTTAAGAAAAATGCTAGAGATGAGATCTTTGGAAAAAGGCCCGATACCACAATCGTTGTTTTAGATTGGATTGAACCAGAAGATGTTACGGTAATCAATACCAAGAATAAATCTTACACTTCCAAGGGAAAATATGACCCTCGTACTTCTTCTACCCTAATATCATCTTCTCGAGGTGTTGATACACAAGATGTTAAAACTTTCGATAATCAAGGAGTGTATTCTCCTCTTCCCTCTTCTAAATATAATATCCTTAATCAATTGGCCAATATCAAAGTCGATGCTACTCTTTTGGACATGGTTGTCATCCCAGAACAACAAAAGCATCTCAAAAACTTTATGGAAGGTATAATTTCTACCATAGCCAATCTATTTGAAGAGTCAAAAGAAGAGGATTCAACTGTAAATAAAATAGGTGTAAATAATTTTAGGAACCCTATAAAAAAAATCCCCTTTTTTATATCTCTGTAAAAATTATGGACAAAATAGCTCATTGTTTCCTAGTTGATGGTGGGTCTGGTCCAAGTGTAATGTCAAAACTTATCATGGAAGAGCTTGGCTTATCATGCACTAATGAAAATTCTAGAAGCATCATCTCTTATAACAGTTTGCAACGGTCAAGTATAGGCGAAATAAAATATATAACCTTAGTTCTCTGCACACATCACGATATAAGAAC
The DNA here is from genome assembly GCA_009831015.1 of Picea engelmannii. Classification (NCBI taxonomy): domain Eukaryota; kingdom Viridiplantae; phylum Streptophyta; class Pinopsida; order Pinales; family Pinaceae; genus Picea; species Picea engelmannii. Next base: position 102,459 of record ML782597.1, on the reverse strand, counting down.
AACCCTCAACATCCAAGTAATTGATACGCAGTGAGTAACTATTCAATTATTTTAGGAATATATTGGAAATCCTTAACGGGCGGATATGTTTCGATTGATGGAACACATTTGTCCGTCCCTCGGAACAAAAAGAACTTTATAGTCCTTAGGGAAGGAATAATTTCACCATATATAGAGAGCGTTCCCCAACCCAATGTAAATTATCTCGAAGAATATTTGGGGGTGTAATATATCTTCACTGATGAGGGTGAAACTATGCTTGAACCGATTGATTTGGACGATTGCATGTGGCACATGAATTTCGATGCCTCATGCTCAAATGAAGGTAATGGGGCCGACATCATTCTATATTCTCCTATAGATAAAATTCACAATTTTTCTTATAGGTTAGAATTTTCTTGCACAAACAATGTCATCGAGTTTGAGGCCTTACTGTTAGGCATCGAAAATGCGTATAACCTTGGTTGTAGCCACCTTACAGTTTTTGGTGATTCTTAACTTGTTATGAACCTTGTACATAAGATTTATTCGCCAAGAAATAAGTTGCTTTAATACTATACCCAGGTTGTTTGGATGCTCATTTCAAATATGTTATCATTTAATACCACTCGTGTTAAAGGGGAACTTAATTCAATCACTGATAAATTAGTTGTGTTTGCAACATCTCTTACCCGACAAATTTTACCCCAAAGACCTGATTGTACATTCCAATCTCTATATCGTCCTCACATCCCTGATAATGTAGAATCATGGCAGGTTTTCCCGAGTGATGAAGGCATTTGTTCTTTCATACAAAATGAATCGTTTAAGCCCAAAGAAATCATATCTATGGAAGATGACAAATTTCCTAAAGTCTTGACTCATCTCAAAAGTTCATTTTCGTCGAGTGATGCAGGAAACAACGAAACTCATAAGGAAGAGGAGTCGAAAAGGAAAGTGGTTGATACCGTTTCCTTGAATATTGGGACACCCGAATCTCCAAAGATCATTAAACTAGGTGTCCAATGCTCTCATGAAGAAAACTGAAATTCACTGAGATACTCCGTGAATTTCAAGATGTTTTTGCATGGTCATATGAGGATATTCATGGTTTTGATCTTGCTCTCATACAACATGCCATTCCTATCAAGGAAGGGGTAAAATCGGTTAGGAAAAAACAAAGACCTATTAACCCTACACTCGAAGCTACTATTCGAAAAGAGTTGGAAAAATTGTTAAAAGCTAATATAATCTTTCCAGTTAAGTATTCAGAGTGGGTTTCAAATTTGGTACCTACTCGAAAGAATACTGGCCAAATTAGATTATGTGTCCATTTCTGCACGTTGAATAGAGCGAGTATCAAAGACCATTTTACACTTCCTAATATTGAAATGATTTTACCACAGGTTGCAGGGTCACAAATGATGTCTTTACTTGATGGATTTTCTGGGTATAATCAAATCAAGGTAAAAAGGACTGATAGGTATAAAACCACCTTTACTACACGTTGGGGCACATTTTCTTATGAACGCATGCCTTTTGGCTTGTCTAATGTAGGTGCCACTTTTCAAAGGGCTATGCAAATAGATTTTAATGATCTGATCAGTAAAATTATTTAATTTTATCTTGATGATTTGACTGTTTATTTAAATAACCAGTTGGATCATTTTCGTCATCTTATAAAAGTTCTCATGAGTTGCAGAAAATTTGGCGTTTCTTTAAATCCTTCTAAATCTATTTCCGGTGTCACAAAGGGCAAACTCCTTGCTCATATTTTTTTCTGATTCAAGAATAAGCATTGATCCCGAAAGGATTAATGCGATTCTAAACCTTCCCGCCCCCATTTCCAAGAAAGAAGTTCAAGCTTTCATGGGCATTATTAATTTTGTACGTAGGTTTGTTCTTGATTTTGCTGTCATGGTTAAACCAATTCACAATCTGCTGAAGCAAGATTGTTCTTTTTCTTAGACAAATGATGTTGAAAATACTTTCCTTAGGATTAAGAAAACAATTAGTTCCGCACCAGTTCTGGAGAAACCAGATTTTGAGAGAAAGATTTTATCATATATACCAATGACACCGAGTAAGCAATTTTCACTATCCTCTTACAAAGTGATGACCAAAACAATGAAAAACATGTAGCTTACATGAGCCAGAGTTTATCAGATGATGAAATCAAGTATTCTTATATTAATAAACACAATTTTTCTCTTGTTAAGGCTATATAAAAATTTCACCACTTTATTTTAGGCAAACATACGCAGATAAGAGTGCATTTTCCTATTGTCAAGTGTCTGCTTTCATAAACTTATCTTTCAAGAAAACTTGCACATTGACTTACCAAAATTCATGAGCATGATTTAATGATCATGAATTCAAAGACAATCAAGGGTTGAGACCTAGCTCTTCACTTAGCTCAACATCCTGAACCAAGTGAAGAACTTGGCGATCAAGATAATCCTTTTTCAGCTCTGTTTTATATTGAGAATCAAAATCTTGCTATATCTGAACATCCTTGGTATAAAAATATGGTGTATTATTTGCAGTATCAAAAGTGTCCAGATGAGTTGGATCCTCACCAGAGAAGGAGACTCCGCCTGGAAGCTTCCAAGTATATCATTTTAGGAGACTTTTTGTTTAGAAGATCTGTTGATGGTTTGTTACTTCGATGTGTAAATGATAAAGAAGAACAAAAATTGTTACACAAAATTCATGGATCAACATCTTCTGTCATTCACATTGGTGGCCATTTGCTTGCTAAGGCTACTGCATTTAAAATCATAAGAAATGGTTACTATTGGCCTATGATATTCCACAATTCTTATAAATTCGCAAGATCTTGTGATAAGTGCAAAAAATTCGTTGGGAAAGAATGCCTTTCTGCCATGCTTTTACAACCTGTCCTCCTGGATTTCCCTTTTTCTAAATGGGGCCTAGAATTTATTAGTCCTATCAATCCTCTGTCGTCTGCAGGGCATATCTTTATTTTGACAGCCACCGATTACTTTACCAAGTGGACCGAGGTTGTCCCTCTTAGACACACACATGATGAGCATGTAATTTATTTCCTAGAATCTAATATCTTTTTCAGATTCAACATTCCATTAGAAATCATTACGGACAATGATCCAACCTTCATTTTTGTAAAATTGACTCAATTTCTGGTTAAGTTGGGGGTTAAAAATTTCACTTCATATTCTTATTACCCTCATGGAAATGGGAAAGCAGATTTCACTAACAAGAATCTGGTATTCAATATTTTAACAGACGAGCAAAAGTTGTTGAATTCAATATTGATGACAAAGTCCTACTATGGGACTCATCCCATGTTGAAAGAGGAAGACATTCTAAGTTCCAAGAACTATGGCTAGGTCATTTCAAAATCAATTTTATCCTAGGCACGAACTCATACCTCCTAAAGGATTTGGAAGAGTGATTGTTCGCTTATAGTACTAATGGTTCCCACTTGAAACATTGTATGGAACCAACTTGATTTTTAAACGCTTGTAAAAAAAATGACCGATGTATATAGTCTTTTGTTTTACTGTTTTCTTTTTACTTTGGTTTGTTGAGTTTTCAATTTCTGTTGTTTGCTTCTCGTAATAATCAGAAATAAAGTCTGGATCAATTTTTCCATTACAATGTCATTATGTAAATATTTTTTATCAATGATAATAAGATACACACGGCTGTCATGATGTCCTCCTTTCAGACATCGCTGAAATTACTTTTTTCTTTCAATAATGTTGTAGGAGTTGATTTTGTCTTCTTCCCTGTTTCTGCTAACCATTTATTCCCTTCATCCTGAGATTCAAGAGCATATCAGAGGCATTCTCCTCGAAAGTTTAATAAGCATTATATGTTACATATTGTTCGAATGCTATGTATACAGGACCATACCCCCTCATACATACCAGTTTCCATAAGTTATTCCCAAAGTCCCATCTCATTATTTCCCTTAAACCATCTTTTTCCCCCTGTTGCATAACTATTTTTTTCAACAATTTTTTTTATCATCTGCCTATACCGGTCTGTGAAACCACACATTTTGAGTTCTAAATCTGTTGAGAACAGATTTCACTGTGGAGTTGCCAATTTATTGATGCCAAAAAAATGCAACATGGATCCCTTCCTGCAAATCGGTTGCAATTCCTTATTATTTATATATAATTAATAATATACTAGATAGGTAGGACCCCATATGTGAATGATGATGACAGATGATTCATCTTTCTATGTGCTCATGTCTATTTTTGCAAAAATAACTACACATTTTTAAAAATTTGAAACCACTTTCCAAGCGAAATGGGCAAATGATAGGTTTATTGACGATTTAATTCAAAGAGAAGAGATGTTTTTTTAATGAGCATCTTGGTTTATTTTGCTGCATATATATTTTGATTGTTGATTTAAACTCCAAGCATGGACTATATTTGGATATGGCATATTGCACTTATGAATTCTTGCGATTATCATGCTCATTGGTTAATTTTGAAGGGTGGCAATGCCTATCAATGAATGTGGGACATACAATATGCCTTGTGCTAAGTGTTAAGTGCGCACATAAAACTCAAAAACTTTATGGAAGGTGGAAAACTCGACTTTGTATTGAATTTTTGTTTGATAACTATAGTGGATTATGCGCTAGAGATGTTGGTGTGCTCGTACTGGGCTATGGTTGATAGAGTTAATGTAATATATGAAGTGCAATTACTACACGTCGCTCTAACCCTACCTCAAGGTCGCCACCCTTGCTTGGTTCACATTTGACTGATTTCTTGGTTGATGTTGCCTCCGTTTTTCTCAGCCTTGGGAGAAATAGTCGTGTTTGTGGTTTTCCCTAGCATTCTACTTATAGGTATGATAGCTCTCACCTCTCCATTCATGAAAATTAACTTCGCTCATAATAAAGTCATGAGGTTGGCTCTTGCATTTTCTTACAGACTGTGTTTTTATGAAGTTTAATACAAGTGGGTATCAACTATGTAATGGCATTTAAAGTGGAGGTTTTCCCTGTTAGAATTCAAGTGTTTCAAGTTGATGATAGTGTTCAAACTCCTTTCTATTTGGATTATGTGATTGCTTTATGTCGAGAGTGAATACTTCTCTGTGATATAACTATTGGCAAATTTTATGGCAATTTTTTGGGTTTCACTCATCTCTGGTCAATTAAATTCGAGGGTTTCTTTGTGAGATAAAAGAATGGTTGTTTGCTTAGTGCCATTACCTAGTATTGGAATATTGATATCTCCTTCAAATTGTTTGTCAATTGTTTGTATATGTATGAATACATTTTTCTTACGACCGCCATGAGAGGTCTGTGGAATAGGATTGTGGAAAATCAGTGTTAAGAGATGGTTAAATATTTTTTTTCGGGAACAAACCCTTTGTGAAGGTTTCTCTTTTGTGTTATCCTAGACCTTTGTTCTTTCATTAATGTATGGTATTTAAGAGGTTCTAATTCTGGTCTTTATATATGAGTGATTGACCCAACAATGGAAAAAATTGTTATTTGCATTAAATCTTAGTTCATTGGTTTATTATCCACAGGAGTTTTGGTCGATTTTGAAAACTATACAATGATAAAATAAAAGAGCATAAGTTGCACATGGGTTTCGAACCCAGTCTATTACACAATAAATATTGGAAGTGGTAATACAAACCTTGTATGTTGAAGAGTGGTTGGCTTATGTTGTGTTCCATCGTCCACTTGATGTGGTCTGTTTTTAGTTGTTGGAATAATTTTCTGGACAGTCTATTATTAAAAGAACTCTGTGAATAAAAATAAAGAGTGTACAGTGGACAATCTTGGAGCTTTCCTGGTGTTTTGAGACAACAATGTGTTGGATTTGACTTACTAAACAAAGAGAAGTTTTAGCAATTGTTTTATTGATGGCAATGACATTTGTTTTTGGATATCATTGCATATAATAGAACAATAATCATTTTCCCCTCTCATTATATAATTTTTCGCTCACTATGTCCCCCTCATCTTCCCAAATACATTAAAACACTCATTGTTATGTTATTATGAATTCAAAATTCTTTATGAAAAGAAAAGGGATTAATATAAAAGTTGGTTGATGACTGGTATTTGAAGGTTGGATATAGATACAATTTATGTTACTTGTGGATTTTCTTGAACAATATTCGTTTATCTTGTCCCATCCATGCTACCATTTTTTGCACACTATAAACCTATCATCTTCCCAATAGCCCTACCACTCCTTGTTCAAATGACAATTGATTGATGAAGTTTTAAGGTGTAAATGGATGGATTGCATGTGTTTCTATGGTGAATAATAGAGCCAACCTTTTGATTTTATTTATGTAGAGTTTTATGCATGGTTTTTTATAAGTTTTTCATGACATGTTGGAATATTGCTTCAGGATGAGCTTCTTTAGTAGAGACAATAATGGAAGAGGAAATTGGAAGAGGGGTCATAGAAGGCCTTGGTTTTTAATACATTTTGATGTTGATCCATAGGAATTAAACCGACTCTTTCAAGCTTGATTCTTTAACCTAGTTGGCCATGGGATCCTCCAACCCCGACCTAAAAGACCTCCCTTCTAGCCACATCAAAACTTTTCTGGTATCTGCGTTCCCCCTCATGTTTCTATGCAACCAGAATCACCTGTCAATGATGGTTGGCAAGAGATTGTCCATCAATTTATTGTTCATCACCACGGTTGGCCTATTGCTTCTTTTCCATTCCCCCTCTTCCACCACCAAAGAATCCAATTGCCCAAGATGATCATGGTGTCTTACTCGTGCAGTCATCTCATGCTAGTAAGAGGTTAAAAACCGATGTTTCCAAGCTTGTGCAAGATAAAGGAAAGGGAGTGGCCATTGCCTCCAAATAATCCAAAGAGTCCTTCGAATATGTGTCTTCACGTCTTCATCTTAAGGATTATTTTTCTCACGTTATCAGTGCAATCCAGCCTCAAGGTTCCAATCAACCCAAGGCTGCCACAAAAAGATCAAAAGGGAATAGCAGTGAGAAGAGGCCAAATGCCTCTCATAGTAAATATGGTGTTTAATGATGATTTGTGTTATTTTCTATTGAGGAAAATATTTTGACTTTGACAATGTTTTGGACAACAAGCATATATTTAAGTGGTTGTTTTGGACAACGTGGATATACTGCTATTTTTTATATATATTGTCATGTTATATTTTGTTGATATTTAAATATTTGGTCATAAATATGAGCACGGGAGTTACAAGGAGAGTGTTTGAATCAAATGACTGGGGTTTTATATTTCATATTTGATGGTTATTGAAAGAAATGAATGGGAGTCATAAGGGGTCCCACCTATTTAGTTATTATTTAATTAGACCCTTAAATATATTATTATTATTTTGTCTCAACTAATTAGTTAAGCTAGTTAAGTTTAACCAAAAAGGTAGTTGAACTACCATAACCTATCGAGAAGGAATAAAAGCTCAATGAAATGAAGAAACAAAGGAGAAAAATAGAAGGAGAAATTCAACCACAAGATTTTCTCTATACTAGTGAGATACTTTCATCTTTCATTCATTCTGAGTTTACTAGAAGGCTTAACCATCTTGATGACAACATGGTCTTATTGAAGGCAACATGATTCAAAACCAAATCATATATTTCAACAACTTGTTTTAAAGGTGTATGATTTATCTTTGGCAGTATGTGTGTTCTTGTCTATTTATAAATTAAATTTTATAACCGATAAAGAATATTTTGTAGAGTCACGTGACATCATTTTGTGGAAAGTTGATCGAGATCTTTAGTTTCAGTTTTCTTTTATAGTCTTTTTGTATGTTTCCCATTGAAGGATTCTAAATTTGACTTTGGTCCCTACCCTCGCAGGGGTTTGTAAAGATAATTCAGTCTTGTATCTCGGACTAAAATCAATATAAAAATCAGTGTTTTGATTTCAGTATCACATATGTATTTTGATGCTTTGGTTCATTTTTTTTCTTTCATCTCCATGTACACACTCATATAATTTATGTACACACTTATGTATTTCTATTTGAGTTTATTTATTTTCTGCATAGTTACATATAATATATAAAACAGACTAGCCTTGGTCCATTGTACTTAATACCTGCAGATTAAGTGATTGTTTTTCTTTGGCTATAAACCTCGGGTGGCATCCCCAACTATATTGTTTTTAGCCCAGCAAGATCTGAAAACGTTTTAATAAGGTTCTCCATATCTTTTCCTTAACAACAGGTTGGTTTCTTTTATTATGTGTCTCACTCGGTGCCTCTACCAAGTGAGGTAGTGTAATGAATGTCAACATGTTACATTGGGTACCATCTGCGAAATAAGGGGAGGTGCTCAAGGGTTTCCACATTAGGTTTTCCTTGGAAAAAATATAAATAAAAATGTCATATAATATAATGAATACAAAAATATTGATAATATAACTATGAATAGATTTATCGCTTTGTTTGAACTAGTTAGAAAAATGAAACAGAGAGATTGAATCATTGAGACACGAATTGTCGAGTGTCCAAAAAATGTAGAAATTTGGTTTAGTTTACCAAGTGTTATCCCCCATATTGCATGATAGTTAACAAGAGTGGTCTTCATCACACATATGGGTAGTTTTCATGGGTGATGTTTTTTGCTTGAGGTGGCACATAAGATGCTAAATGGTTGACTACCTTGGTTGATGCTTAGATGGTTACATTTGATGCTTAGTTACATGCTCCTAGATGCTATGTTGGTGGTTATATTTATGGATCGACTTGCTAGTTTCATGGTAGTGCTCTTCCATTATGGATCACATGTCTATTTTATTTTTATAAGATAGACAAATAAACTAGAAGAGGGCTCATAACTTTGTTATGCTTGGAGTACCCTGAGGTTTTGGGGGTTAATATGATTTGTTTTGAGTACTTGATTCAAAGAATGGCTACTGGTATAAATGTACAGGTTGAGAGTTTTTGATTTCAGATCTACCATTTTCCAAATATAATATTTGAGGGCAGATCTACAATTATGTATAATGGTACCCATGAAGGTTGCAAGTTGTATCTATGATCAACCTTTATCATATCGCATCTACCTATGATCAACCTTTATCATATCACATCTACCTATGATCAACCTTTATGAGTACTTGATTCAGAGAATGGATGTTGGGATAACTGCGCAGGTTGAGAGTGTTTGATTTCAGATCTACCATTTTCCAAATTAAATATTCGAGGGAAGATCTACAATTCTATATAATGATACCCATGAAGACTGCAAGTCGTATCTATGATCAACCTTTATCATATATCATCTACATATAGCTAAATCGTTCAGAACCCTTAAGCAACTTAACTGACATCCACAAGAATAGGTATCATGTTTTGATCCACTATCTGAGAATTCTGGAAATGGTCTTTTCCATGCATAGACTTAGCATATTAGTGATCTCCTTTTCCATCCAACCCACAACAACAATGATAGCCATAAATCTAGTTTCTAAGGGATGGTCCTCAAGCATTTTCCAACATTTTATGATGGTAAATAAAGATAAAAGTGAAAAAGGGATATTTTTAGGGGATTCATTGCAGCATTGTCATACATATCAATTGCCATTGGTTTTGCAGCCTTCCTTCCAGTATATAAAAAATTGTTGTAGTAGATTTTCCAGCAAAAGGGGGTCAACATCTACAGGTCAAGATCCATCTTAGAACAACTCATTGTTGATATTATGGTAGCTGCGGGAGGTATTAACCTCCACGTGTAACCCTGAAAAGAATAGAATATTCTGGGAAGCAAGAAGAGACCCTAAAGCATTGGACATAACCTTAGAAGACAAGTCGGTTAAAGGAAATATTTAATATTGAGTGTTTAGCCTCCATAATGAGAATTCGGCCCATACAGCTAAGGAGAAACAATATAAATACAAGACACTAGATCTCATTTTAAGGATACAACTCACAACTACATAAATGTAAGAGTGCGCACTGCAGAAATTGGGTAAGTGCGCAAGTCTGGAGAGTAGTTGCAGCTGCAGCTACTGCAACCTGTATTCTCAGTTTAGGCTCAGACTTTCTATTGGTTATGGTTTTGACTTTCTACCTTGTGTGCTAGCTCTGGATAGAGGTACGCTACATTGATTGGCTAGTAGGCCTAGGGTTTGCTTCCATAACCATTCTCTGTCAAGGTTAAGGTGCTCGGGGGTGGCTTCGGCCTATGGTTGGGTGACAATATTGCTATATTGTCTATGGTTAAACGAGAACATGTATTATTTCTAATAGGTTATGGGCCCACACTATCTTTGGACAGTCTAACAGTTGGAAGATAGATTGGGAGGATTTGCTCAGTTACAGTTGCATTTGCAGTCAATTTTTGTTGCAGCAACGAAACACTAACCCTCTTGTTGATGCAACTTAAGTGAAGAGATTGACCTAATTTCTGGATATCCTAGTGCGCCCTAACCCAATGCACCTCCTAGTACTCTCAGTAAGCCAAGACACCATTTTTTATTTTTTGGTCAAAGTCAAAGGTTGACCAAGTCAAAGTCAAAGAAGTCATGACTTACTCTATGAAGTCAGAAAACAAGTTAGAATGGGCTTCTAAATTCATAGCATGGAAGACAAGGATTGACCTCATCCTTGCCAAGAATAAAGTGTTGGATATCATGGAACCACAGTTTGAAGAAGGAAAAGAGAAGGAACCTCAGAATGTTGCAGTTATGGAGAAGTTCAAAAACAATGACATCAATGTCATGAGTGTCATAGTAGACTCTATAAAAGACCACTTGATACCCTACATCTCTCATCTTGACTCATATAAGAAGATGTATGATGCCCTAAATAACCTCTTCTCGGTCAAAAACATTGGGAAAGTAATGAGTCTGAAGAATGAGCTATGTGACATGAAAATGAATGATGATGACAACATAATATCATACTTTGTGAGAATCTCTCAGTTAAGAGATCAAATACAAGCTATTGAAGAAATCATTTCAGAGAAGGAACTGGTAAATATAGTACTCAATGGTCTTCCCAAGACATGGGATGCATTTGTTGCAAGCATTAACACAAGGAAGGACTATCCCACATTTGAAGAACTTTGAAATTTTTGTGCACAAGAAGAATCAAGGATTAGCGCAAAAGAGAAATTCCAAAGGAAAGATGGTGATCAAGCCTACAAAACAAAGTTCAAGAAATTTAGGAATAAGAAGAAGTTTGACTCAAGGAAGAAACCAAATCAAGAGAAAGATATGTCAAAAATACAATGCTTCAACTGTCGAAAATATGGTCACTTCAAGAATCATTGTCCCGAGTTAAAGAAAAGGGAGTAAACACACGAAGCATCAATTGTCGAAGAAAGGGAACCCTCAAAGAAGGCCAAGCAAGATAAAAAATACTTATTCTTCTAAAAAAAGGTAACAATACTCTTCATAGTTTTTGCACATGCCATGTTTACATAGTTTCTATACATATCTTGCATATCTATTTCTTAGAAGATAATATGTTCAGGTGAAACAATACCTATGAAAGAATAACAAGATAAGGATTGCTATCACAAGTCAAGAAATGCACATGAAAAGATGCAGTACATTGACAATCCTTGGTAACAATTCCTGTGGAGGCTATTACATAAGTAACAGCTGCAAGATAAGACGAAATCAGAATCAAACTTGAAGAAACCCAGAAGAAGTAAAAACAAGAAAAAGTCAACAATCAAGAGAAAATTAGAAAAATACTTGTGACACTTTGCAGAATGCAATAAGGATGCAGAAAAAAGCATGGACTCTGTTAGATGGAGGGAACTGATTATATAATTCCAAAAGAAGAGCATGCATTCATGCATGAATCAAGGATTAGGAGAGAGTTAATCCTAAATGATATGATCCATTGAGGATTATGAAGGATCTATCCATGTTCCAATTGAAAGTAGCAGCCATGATAAATAGTACATGTCAAGTTTGACTCTAGAATAAGTCTTCTTCGAAAAGAATCCTTAAAGTATCCTTGGTTGTCCATCTACATCCATGATCCTATGATGAAAGGAAGAATTTGGAATCTTCAGGGCATGGAATCTATAGAAGACTCCATGGACCCAAGAGCTAAAGTGAAACACGAGGAAGAACATGAAGATTCCAAGAAAGAAAGAAAAGCTAGAACAACCAGTTATTATACTGAGAAACACAAGACTACCATCTTGGTTTGAACCCACTAAGAATCAATCAAGCAGAAGTAATGGAAGATATGATGAAGAATGGTATATGTAAGAAATTATGAAAAAGGATTATGAATGGAAGCATTGCGAGATTCAGAACCATAGGTTTTTCCAGAAGGAGGAGAAGACTATGATAACAACTTGTTCCCGTAAACCAGATATACCTCTATCTGAGCTATTATATCTCTTGTAGTGTCCATAGATTGAAGTTTACATCAGTTGGTTGTAAAAGACTATTCTTCCCAATAAGAGCATTTGAGGAAGAAGCTTATGTAAAGAAATCTCAAGTTTTTGAGGTATACCAGAAAGAGACCCATGTATGTAGATATAAGAATACCTTGTATGGTTTCAAACAACTTGATGCACAATATCTCATATACAGTAGAAGCATGGTGAAAAATTTATATGACAGAGACAATGTATCAGAATAGTTACTTAGAATTTTGGGATGATGGATTGCTAATCCATGGAAAACTCTCATGATGACAAAATAAGTGTTACTTGGATATGTTTCAGTTTGAGCCTTGTCACGATGTCATGAGCTAGCAGGAAACAAAAGTGTTGAATTCGACCATGATATATATTGTAATGATCAGAGCTACATGAAGCCTTCAGAGAAAACCAGTGTTCCATAACAGACCAAAGTACATTGAGATCAAGCATTACATTCTCCATGATGAAGTTCAGAAAAGAGAATTGGTTCTCCAATATATCTCCATAGATGAGAAGATAGCAGATATTTTGGTAAAACCTCTTTCCAAGATGAAAAGTTTGCAAGCTGGGGCTCATGGAGACGATTTCCTTATTAAAAAAGGAAGAGATTACTCCTAGGTTGGGAGGGAGCACTGATGTGTTATTGATTTATGGAAAATCATTTTTTGGTTCGAAAAATGGTCCAGGATGGGTAGTTCCTTTCCAGTTCAAAAAGTGGCTTGAGATTTCTGACGGAAAGGCATTTTCCAGTTCGGAAAATGGTCCAGATCAAACAATCATTTTCATAATGAAAATGGTTCAATAGATTGTTGATGTACCATAATAAACGATTCCCCTTGTGGCCAGTGTGGGGAAATGGTCTAGGACATTCATTCTTCTTGGCAGTCACTCTGAGTAGTGGTCAAGTAGAATGGTCTACCTCGTCAGGCAGTCATTCTTTTGAAGTTCACAATTGTGAGTTGTTTTGAAGAATGGTCTGTTTTGGAGGTTGGTGCAAGACAACCATTTCCATTAGGAAATGGTCTGGATAGTCATTCCCTAGGGCATACTCATTCTATCCAGGTTACACTATGTTTAGTGCCATAGGAATGGCCCAATTAGGTGAATGGTCCAGGTTCAAAAATTAGGGCCAGGCATTCCCTAGGGCAGACCCATTCTCTCCAGGTTGCACTATGACTAGTGTCTAAGGAATGGCCTAGTTAGGTGAATGGTCCAGGCTCATAAATCATGGACAATTATTCTTCTATGCTTGAGAAGAATAGTCCAGATAGCCCATGGCTGATGTTTTAATTTCTAAGGGCATATGCTCTTCCAAAGCTCACAGATGTGAGTGGAAGAATGGCCCAAATGACTCAGTTTATATCATGATATTGTTTCTATACAGGTTGATATCAAATTATATGATTGTTATGGAGATAGTATGTCTCTGGACAATAGATGTATGATACTGTAGTGGATGTGTTCCACTGGTTGTGACTATGTGTCACTGATTAAGTAGTTGTGTGCTACTTGGTGTGGTTGTGTACCACTAGATAGTAGTTGTGTACTACTATGGATAGACACAGTTGTGTTCTATTGAATGACATTGTTCTAATTGTCGTGTAGACTATCAATAGTGTTGAAAATGATTATCATCTAGATGGATATTCAGTGTGCTAGTGGACATACATTCTCCAAGCGAAAAATGGTCTAGGACATTTATTCTTCTAAGATGTATGTCTGGATTAGAAGAATATTCCTTGTAGCCCATGGCGTGGCTTCCAACATCTGTTGGAATAGTTATTCTTCTAGGAAATATGTCCAGATTAGAAGAATGGTTCTTGTATCACTCTATGGAGAGAGTGACTTATTCAACATCATGCCTGATTACTCAGATGGAGTATGGCTTCGAGATATGATGCTATCATATGATACAAATAGTGATGATGGTGCTCATGATCTAATCATGAGATAGCTTGTATGGCTATGATGATTATATCGGTTGAATGGTATGTTTGTTCTCAAGACCATTGCCTTCAATACCTCCCTAGCTAGGAGGGAGTGTTGATATTATGGTAGTTGCAGGAGGTATTAACCTCCACGTGTAACCCTAACAAGAATAGAATATTCTGGGAAGCAAGAAGAAACCCTAAAGCATTAAACATAACCCCAGAAGACAAGTCGGCTAAAGGAAATATTTAATATTGAGTGTTTAGCCTCCAGAATGAGAATTCGGTCGAGATAGCTATGGAGAAACAATATAAATATAGGACACCATATCTCATTTTAAGGATACAACTCACAACTGCAGAAATGTAAGAGTGCACGCTGCAGAAACTGGGTAAGTGCACAAGTCTGGAGAGTAGCTGCAGTTGCAACTATTGCAACCTATATTCTCGATTTAGGATCGAACTTTATATTGGTTATGGTTTGGAATTTCTACCTTGTGTGCTATCTCTGGAGAGAGGTATGCTACATTGATTAGCTATTAGGCCTAGGGTTTTCTTCCATAATCATTCTTTGTCAAGGTTAAGGTGCTTGGGGTGGCTTCAGCCTATGGTTGGGTGACAATATTGCTATATTGTCTATGGTTAAACGAGCACATCTATTATTTCTAACACTCACCTCATAAGGCAACATCAAAGGTCTTTTTATGGCATATATTCAAGGTCAACCAGTGCATTAACAACAAATTTTGGAAGAGGTTAATTAGGCCACCATTCTGGAAAGGTTATAAACTATTTTGAGGTTATATCAAAGATAAGTATAATCGTGTAACACTGTGGAACAACAATTTGGCATAGCCTTTGCTCAAATTTACAATGATTCAAACATAGATCAACAAAATAAAGAATTAATGAAAGAGATGAATACTCCAACTGCAAATACAAAGGACCTTCATTTATCAACTCAGTTTGCACAGATTGCTTGAAGATAATTTAAAAACTATCTATGGAAGAAATATTGGGCACATTGGCAAAGTCTTGGTTACAATTTGGTCCATTTATCTTCCATCATCTACTAGCAGCAAGGAAGTAAAATATTGAGAAATTTAAAGACGATATGGAGTGCCTTCTCCCCTTTTTTGAGTTAAGGACACTATCAATTTTCATAAAGAGCACTCAAGTGTGAAAGTCAAAAATATATGAGAAGTCCAAGAAACAACCCTAAAATTTGACTTCCTAGGGCCGACTTGTCTAAAACAATAACAAAAAAGGTAGGGTTGACCTATGACTTTTGAAATGTTGAAGGACAAACACACATTTATACCTTGGACTAGTGTGCCTATGCTAGGGGTTTTGAGGGTTGTGGAAGGTCCCACGCCTATTTCTTATTATAGTTGCAGCGCAGGAAACTATTTTTTAGAATGGTTAGGGAAGAAAACTTCAGTGGGTAGTTTGTTGGATCGTTCTCTTGATGCCATTATTGGACCTCAAACATCAAAGGTTGCTACAGGATGCAGTCATGCAACACTCTACAGGGACACTATTGCAGTAACAGATTGTATTCCTTTCAAGAGTGTACATAATAACAATGTGTTACAACTAGCATTTGGATGTCAAACCAGATGAAGATGACAATAGTCTAGCCCTGTTTCACAATGTAATAATGATAAGGGGGTGAATTCTGGGATATCTAAGAGCACAAGCCTAGTCAAAGAAACTCGAGCAGATATAGCAGCTTTGATTAGCCCTTAGATCAATGTTGCACATAGAGACGGATATTAGTAATTGAAAACGAGGATAAAACAAAAGTTCCAAATGTTGTATAGAGGGTATAAATATGTGTCTTACCATGCTACACCAACAGATTTTATCTAATTACATCAAGTGCCTATAGTGGCATCTTTGAAGCAGCCAACATTGTAAGGTCAAGTAAAGGCTGATTTAGGTGAGCGCCTCCCTTTAAAGGGTGTTGAAGGGCTAGTGAAATGGTCAAAATAAGCTTCATTTACTTAGTTGGAAGGAGGCCTTACCCACAACATAGACCAATGGTTTTCAGAACATGGTTTCATTTGAGCACATGGTTTCATGCACCTATCCACTTGATGAGGTCTCCTAACACATTTTTCCATGCCTTTCACCTTGAGATCGTGCACATGTGCCACTTGCACATATCTTGACTCATTCTAGTCTAGAAGGCGAGTTGTCCAGACTCCACATGATTTCATGTCTATCTTGCTTGGATACTCTTCTAAAATGGTGCACTTGTGGATGATGATGAATTTTCTATTTCTGGAGCATGACTTGATCTATCCTCATGTTAAGGAAGGAACCCTAGCCTCTTGGCACTATTTTTAGAAATTGGTTAAAAACTAATTCCTAGTTTATTCATTGATTGACTTGGTTGTTGAAGTTAGTTAGAGAAGATAATGTTATTTTTATTTTCCTAGAATATTTTAGTGGAGGAAGTTGAGATCTCAACAAACCTCTTGCTATTTTTAGTAAAAAAGTTGTTGAGAGTCTTATTTTTATTGTATTCCTTGGAAAGAAAAGTGGATCTAGGAAAATAAATCGTATTTTATTGTATGAAGAGTTAGAGCTCAAATCTATATAAGGATTTTCTCACTCCATTTGCAACTTGGATTGGATCTCAGTAATTAATGGAAAAACTTGTGAGCGAACTAACTCTAAGGTTTGGAGGTTAAGGTATTTTTCATATGTAATTTTTGGTTTCATTTATGTTAATTTCTATATTGTGGATATATGTTTTAGGGTGACATTTGTGTTGAAGTTTTTACTTATATAGCTAGTAGTTACAGTTCTTCTTTATTATTATAATCATTTAGCACATTAGCTGCATAAATAAGATCACTTAAAGAGATAATCACAGAAACAATAGAGACACACAAATTATCCTGGGAAACCCTCACGGGGGAGAAAACCCAACAAAAACTTCCTCAATATAGATGGACCAAAGACCGAACAAAAGATCCTCCACTACTCCTTCACTAGGAAGAGTAGTGCATCACTTAACCAAGAAATACCAAGACACAAATAAAGAAACCTCCTTGACGTCACACTTAGTTGCCATAGCAGTTCCTCCAAGACTTACACACTTCTTCATAGCTACAGAGCTAGTGTGGTGAGTGTGTTCAAATGAGACACCATCCTCACATATAAATACAAGTTGTGAGGTGGCGCTAGGGTTGTGACTCTTCACTCGGTGGAGCCGACTTCTTCTAAAAGTGGCTAAAACCAATTTACAATTACTAGGGGGAAATTTACAAATACCACCATATAAATACATATTGACCAATCCACAAAAGGGGATTTTATCTTATACAAGACCCAACTTGATCAATCCACAAAAGGAGATTTGATCTATAAAATAATGACTCAAATATAAATAGAATATTCTTCGAAGTTGGTATCCCCATTTTGTGGATAACTAAGGAGATGATGTCTCAAGGTCCTATTATCACAGAATTTGTACTTGCCCAAAAGCCAAATGCAAGTGAACACTAAATTGGCGTAACAAGAGGTTGTCCTATCATTGTCACATAAACAAGACACCTCTTTCTCTTTAGGAGTAATACCCCAGGGGAGACGTCCCCAGTGACCTGGGGGTTTGAGAAGGCTAAGGTAAGAGTATCAAGAAATTCCCACCCCTCTCACAGGTCACTCTAATAAAAAGTTCCAAAGGTTTTAATGAGATGAAGCAAAATAATATTTAAGTGTACCTGCACAGAACAAGTCAACAAGAAAAATACTATATGCAAGTATCATATGATGTTAGTGCTTCATAAACCATATACTTTGATAGAAAGAACAAGTTGATATAAAATATGAAGCAACAGAAGTATTTATAACAACAATGTATATATAGCAATAGCTTCACAATTATGCCTCAATAAAGCTTAAAAAATGACCATAAATGAAAATATAAACTTGACAAAATGATAGTAATTGTCAGAAGCAATGATGACAATGTATAATTAGCTTTAAAACTTGCTTTTAACATGAGTTTGTTGCTATTATAGATGGTTGTAGCAATATTTTGCAACAACAACAAATTAGTTAGTAGGTTAGTCTAATCTAAAGTTATAAATAGTTAGTAAAGGTCTTAAAGTAGATGGTTTAAGAGTTGTTTTAGTCAATCAATCACTGGCAAGGTATGAACTAGTGCCTTTAAGGGTAAATGGAATCAATATTGCAATGGAAATTCTTAGAGGGAAACAACAAATGATAATATGTGAGCTAAAGGAAGAGGGAGGATGATTGAGGTGTTAGTAACCTAAGGCCTCAATATTCAAAACCCTAGAAGGAAAAAATGATAAGAAGTAGGTAACCCTAAGCCCTAGCGATTTCCTTCTTCTTTAGGTCAAGTTTGAAATAAATGTATGAAGCTTAATGAAGCAATGATACTAGAGTGCTACTAAGGTAGGGCTCTAGTATATCCTTCAAGGGAGGTGTCTTCTAGAAAAATCAAGTAGGTGAAGAGTTGTAAAGAAAAGGACAATAACATGTGCTTTTCTCCTAGGGTTTCACACTATCAATTTCATAATCTTATAAATGAACAAGTAAATGCACCATAACCATTCAAAATAAATAAGGATTGCATATTTCTATTCACTTCACCAAGAATAATCTAGCCACAAACCCTTGTTGAATACTTTCCACCATGAAAATGCAAAAATACACTAAGATAAGCTTCCTCCAAGAGTTGTGCACCACTTATTTCATAGAATAAGCCTTAAAAGAGGCTGAATTTGAGACATCACACTTGTGTGAGTGAAAGATGATCCAAAATATAAGATATTTTTCCCTTATTTATACAATACAAGTGACCTTTAATTGTTGCCACACGTGCCAACCAAGCCATCCTCATGCCAAACCCCCAACTGGATGACGTCAAGGCTCCAAATGATGACGCCAAGGGCCTTCGAGGGCCAATGTCATGGTGGGAGGGAAAGACCCCCCTTGGTCCAGGCCTGCCAAAGTGTCTATGGTGGAACATCCTCCCTTCTCTCTGGTGCAATCCTATGGTATCCCTTTGCCCCTGGCTGGGATCACAACATCCATTTGGTGGGATTTTTTCCCAACAGAGGTCCAAACTAATCATCTCCCCATATGTACCTATCCCTCAAGCATGGTCCTACAACAATAAAAAGTACGCCCTCCATGGTCTCATAATTCGCAGGGATCATAGCAATGTCAATCACTTCTAATAATCAAGTTACCCAAACATGTGCATCAAAACCCCCTTTACCCAGACAAATGCTCAAAGGCGTTATGCTATTTAACAAGCCAGGTTTGGAGAGGGTCTCAATATGTCCTATTGGGCTAGTCCTCCTTAGGTGTGGGGTGTTTCCCAGGTGAAAAACAATCTAGGTCATGTAAATGTATGCGATGGTGTAGGGAATGTTTGGGCAAGGAGTGCAGTGATGACAAGGAAATGTAGGTCTTACCTGTGGGTGCCTCTATAGAGAATGAGTTGCACCTTGTCATGGATGCAATCGTTTCCTAGCCCATTTAATTCCTTTTACTCTTTGTCTTATTGCTTTTTCTTTTCAAGAAAATAGTTGGAGGACATTGTCCTGGCGTGGTGACTAGTGGTGACAGTGTTACCCACAAGCATTTCACGAAAATGACATGACTGGCTCGTGATCAGAAACCCTTTCTCTTGGCTATGCCACCAAGAGCCACTACCCTGGCTTGGAGACTGGATGAATGACAATGTCATACCGCTACATTCCCATGGACCTAATAGGTCGACTCATGATGAGACCTCCTATCCACCAACTGGGCCTTGAGTTTTATTTTATTTTACAGGTCCCCTTTTCTTGCTGAGAATCATTTTATTGCTTTCTCGGGAATCCTTGGGCGAAGCATCTCAATGTTTCATCTTGGATTTTAACTTTTGACAACTACTTTTACCTCTGGGCCTTTAACCCCTTCTTCCCACAAGACAAGGTACAACCCTTACTAGCTTGAAAAACCCAATGCCCAAACCAATTTAGGGGATAGATGAGAAGGATAATGATGAAAAGTGGTAAGTACAAAGGGAATGGACGATGACCTTTCATATACCCACCCAATGGAAACTCATCCCTAAGGGAACCGACTTACTAGGGCACTCCGTCATCCCCCCCCAGGTATGGACAAGTTAAAAGGCATAATTTCCAAGAAAACGTCATGAAACAAATGAGAATTCATTTCACATATTCAATTTTTTTGAGAATCAGAGTGACACATACCATGATACCCAAACTCGTTACCTCATGGAACAAGACCCACTGCTACTTCAGAACCAGATCGATGGGATGAATGTTGTTGTTGATAGATAGAAGGTGCAGAAGAAAAGATGGGCCCTCCAGGGGCAAGCTCTAGTCAATATGGCTCTTTGTACTCCATGTCTAGGACCTGTGGGCCTCGAGACATAATATCCTTAGGTATCCCTAGGATAGGGGATAACAGGCCCTCACATTACAAATATGGAGTGCTTAGAGAATACATGACCAACAATACCCTTATCACAGATGGAAAACCCACTCACCACCACAGATGGTCACAGGTTTGCAGATGACATCCACCACACTAGTTGGCTTTCGAAAGGCAATGGGCCTTTTTCCATGAGGTACAAGTTAGTATTATGGTGAGAGTCATTTCAATATTTAAGCCATTTGATTATTTTGTATCTTATATTTCTCTAGATTTCATGATATGTGCTTGGACATTATGCCTTTTTCCCTGCTTTGCCTTGGTGGTTGACATTATTCCCTAGTAAGTGGTTTCCCTTGGGGATGGTTTTGCTACTGGGAACTCCCTTAATGAGTCATCGTACCGTTCCATACCATACTTACCACTTTACATAATTATTCTCCTTCATTTCCTTATCTCTTGGGATTTTAGGGTATATTGACCCAAGAAGGGGTTGTCCCTCGTTCTATGGGAAGAAGGGGCTAAAGGCCTAGAGGGGTTGGTGTTGGGTAAAAGATAAAATCCTTATATAAACCTTCTACATGCTTGGCCCAGGGATCACCCAAGAAAGCAATTAAACACTTATATTTAAAGAAAGGGGACCCACAATATAATAAAGAAATGTTTGAAAGGTTAATTGAAGGATAGGAGGTCTCATCATGAGTCGACCTATCACGTCCATGGATATCTAGTGGTATGGCATTGTCAACATCTGGTCACCAAACCAGGGCAATGGCTCTCAGTTGCATGTCTGAGAGAAAGGGGGTCTCATCACAAGCCAACCTTCTTATTTCTATTAGGTGTTTGTGGGTGACATTGCCATCACCTGGTCACCACACCAGGGCAGTGACCTTCAATCTCTCCTTATGTTATTATGAAAGAAAATATAAATAAATAAAGATAAAAGGCAATTGATGCGCTTGGAAAAATTGCATTGCGAACGAAGGTACCACACACCCTCCACAAAGGCACCCATGAATGAGACACTACGACCCCTTGTATGTCATGAGCCCTATGCCCATTGAGTCTTGACCCCATCCACCTCATACACTTTACATGGCTTAGAGGTGGACCTCTTGGAGCTCGCCTTGACCTACGGAAAGATCTACCTAATACGACACCTCGTCAACACTCTCATATTTAAGCTTGACAAGTCGCATAGTGTCTTTGAGTTGTTAATTGTTTGATATAATGATCTTTGATGCACATGCTTAGATGGATTATTTATTGATTGGATTCACTTATCATGATGTTATGACTTGAGATTCTTGGAGGGCGTGTTCATTTGTCTTTGCAAGACCTAGTTGGTGGACAGTTTTGGGAGAACAATCCTAGCTTGGGCTTCCACAGGGCTACAAGCCCACAGGTTGGATGCCAGGGGCCCGCATGCCAGATGAGAGAGATCAAACTTGGATGACCTTAATGATGACTTGGGCAACCTATCCCACCCCTTACTTGCCAAATGATTTTCCCAAGTGGGGCAAAACATTCCACTTTTGAGCTTGACGTCATGATCTTGGGGGCTAGGGCATGGTGGTGAGGTGCCACTCTTTGACACATGGAAGTTTTGAGGAGAAGAGGTTCTTCACCATGATATGAGTACCTAGATGCTTGACACATTGCCTTTAGAGGTCCATCCATGCTTCTACAACACCAACGACTTCCTCAAAGTGGATAAACATCCCCTAAAGGGGTGACGTCCTCCTAATTTAGGATTTTATTTGTGCAAAAAGTGAAATTTTAAGTGAATTGTTTAATATTATTTTGTTAAGGGGGAAATATTAGGGCTGTTGACCCCTAATCTTGTGTTTTACTCCTTAATTTGTGGACAAACTATGTTAGCTACATTTTGTATAAATAGAGATCATAAGATCTCATTTTAAACATAACTCACCCTCTTCTGAGAGGACTTGGTCTAAAATTTTCGGCCCTCTTGGCTCTTTCTATCTCTTGCGCACTTGTGTATGGCTATAATTATAAATGGTTGATGGAAGAAGTGATGCGCCAGCCTTGATAAGCTATTCTATTTCTATTGTGGTGGATTATCTTGGCATTTTTCCTTGAATTGGTATGGTTTTTACTTTCTTGCTATCATTTGTTTCAAGTCAAGGTTATTCTGCTAGAAACTAAGTGAGAAGTATAAGGGCATACACCCCCAGTGTTACACATTATTTTCATCATCCCTAAGACCGTTAATGATGTAAACCTGTCTGTAGTCTTCAGAGGGGTCAGTGGCCTGAATTCCTGAAGAAAGAAGGGAGAAGGACTTTTCCTAAGAAAAGAAGTTGCATTTTTCTTTATGAAAACCCTATTAAAGATGATTTTTTGCATGTTGCACTATGGCTAGGGTGCGAGAATGTCTGATTCTCGCAGGCTGCACCATAGCTAGGTTGCGAGAGGTTCGCGGGTTTCTCTATAAGCAGGGTGTGAGAATGCTCATACGTGGGAAAAACGAGCATTTTCTTGATGCTTCTAGAAGGAGAAACTTCCATGGTGAGGCGCCATTTGAATGGTTTGGATCTTACTCGCTTTCATGATTTGGTGGGATCATCCTAACCTCCTCACCTTATCCTCTTCAGCTTATAAAAGGAGAGGAGCTCTCATGGAGAAAGTTGGCTTATGAGATTAGCTTTGTAGCTTTTGAGTTTGGAGCTTGGATTGGATTGAGCTTTGGAGATTGTTAGCTTGGCTAGATGAGCCATTTTGTCAAGATAGATTGTGAATATTATCAGATCGATCCTCTCAGAATTCTTGGAGTGGAAATGTGTGGGGAATGAAGGACAATTGGAAGGGACCTTACGACATCAAGGCCATGGTCGTAATCTCTCTTTCACATTTAATATGATACAGTAATATGATTCTTTCCTATAAAGCTTGTTGTGTTTTATTGTATGATTCCTTGATCACATACATAGGTTTATATTGAGTTTATGTTATTACTATCACTTTGGTTGTTTGCGTTCTTTTGCAGGATCGTAATTATATGAGTGTTGGAACGGAGCTAGGATGGCGATGGCAAGAGGAAGCGGTGTTTAAACGGTACGTCACCTATCCCTCTTTAGTTAGTAAATTCAATATTTAAAACTTAAGGAAAACGTCATGTTCTAGTGTGTTTTGTTCTAGATCTAGGTGGATCTAGGGAGATCAGTTAGTGTTCGCACCTACTGATTTATCCTATAACAAAATTGGCGACTCCACTAGGGAACAGATTGTTTCCTAGTTAGTCTAGTTTCCCTTGCTTTGATTCCTTGTTTCCTGGTTTCTAAGTCTATGGGAGATCTACCAGACTCTCTGGATCTGAAATTTCACTTAGACTCTTTTGTCCTTTTCCAAATTCTCTTTGATTTCAGGCAGTCTCGCACTGTACTAGTTTACAGCCTGCAAAAACATATGAGTTTCGCACCCTACTGTGTAATCAATGTGACATGTTCGCACCCTACCTGTGTCCAGCCTACGAACTCCACTAATTTTCTCACTGCACCCTATAGATAGGCTGCGAACCCATTTGAAATTTTTGTTTGGAATTAGGTTTTCCTATCTTTTGATGTCCAGTTTTTCTTTGATCAGCTGGATTGGACTTTTAGAGCCTATATTGATCTATTTACAGTTTGCTTGAAATTCTTTGAATTGCTTTTAGACATCTTTGTTTTGTTTGGTTTTGAAGGATTAGTCTCTTGCTTTGAGTGTCTTTAAATTACAAAGCATGTGTTTTCTTTAGGATTGTTTAGGGAAAGATCAAATTTCTTCTAAATAGTTCACTTTAAAAGAAAACTTTTAGTTTGGGTTTCTTTGTTTTAAGAAAAATCATTATTGCTTTTAGTGAAATTTTTGAAACAAAAAGATTTAATTTCTTGTTTTATATTAGATTGGGGGCATCCTTGCATTTGAAGTAGCGAAATTGCATGTTTCTTGACATTTTTTGGTCTTAAATTCTGGGGGGGGCATGAATCATGTATTGGTGTATAGTCTATTTTGCTCATTTCTTAAAGATATTGATATTGATGAGTTTTTTTTTTTTAAACGTTGGGACATTGTGCATCTGGGAATGACAAATGTTTTCTCCTTCTCGTAGCATAGCTCTCATCGAAATGAAAATATTGCATCTTCATCTCTTTGCATAACTTTCAAGTCAGTCAAAACACCATATTGTCCATGCCATCTTCCTTTTGAGTAACAATAACCTTAAAAATAAAGCGCATATAAAAATTGATTAGACATTTTTATATTTTTTGGTAGCAAACATACATTAGATTAGTTGCAGGGCTTTGGAATAGGTGTGAAAGATAACTTTCCAAAGCTGCAAACAAACATGGTATCTTGTGATAGGGAGAGTTAAATCCACTTACTACATTTTGTCCTGGGAAGCCCTTCTCACACAAGGGTCAATCATGAGGTCACATTAAGATTGACAAAGTTACTCACCCTACTTTGTTGGTCTTGGTGTAGAGATTGCACGTATTATGGGGGTCACTTGAAGGTATACCCACAATTATGAGTGGAAGCCTTTCGAGTTGATTTCATGCTAGATACCCTGTCCTTGCGCATGGATCGGACTTTCGACTGTTTCCCCAGGCATCACTGTAGTGATTGGTAACCTTAGTGGCCTATATCTTTAGGATCTTTACACAAGGTGACTGTGGAGGGGCAAGTCTTCACAGTACCTGGAATCGACATTGGCCAAACTCACTCGAGATCCTTAGAGGGTATACCCACATTTATGTGTGGGAGCTTGCACTAGGGTGTAAGTCCGTTAAGCAGGTCATCAACGTAACTTTTCCACCCACTCTATCTTATTCTCTTCTTACTTTGTTCCCGTGATGTTAGATTTCATCACCAACTAGTGTGCTCATTGTGAGAAGGTTTTGTTTGTTTGTTTGCTTCCTAGATTTTTAGCATGTGTTGTTTGTTTTCCCTAGCAGACTCTAGGTTGGATTTGTTTTATATGGCGCCAGTTCCTGAAATGACCAATGAAGGAACACCTTCTCCTGGGGAATCTTTTGTTTTTCCTTCTTACAACAACATCGGTTCTCCTCATATCGCTACTTTGAGCCTTCCAAGTCTCACGATTGATTTGTCGGTGTAACTTTTTTCCACTTAGGTAATACCGAATGTAGTAAGTGCTTCGGTCGTAAACACTTTCCCCCAAGAACATCAACCTCATGTTAATCCTTCACCTTCTTCACTTGCAAGGTCTTCTTCCATTTCATCTTCTTTTCCGAGTGAAAACTCTCAAGCTAGTAACTCGGTGAATAAGAAGAAGAAGAAAAGGAAGAATAAGAAGAAGAAAAATAAGCAAGGGTAAAAACCTCCAACCATTGTCAAACATGTTGGAAAACAACCAGTTACTGTTAATCGTACTGGGAGTGTTGATGATGTCAAGATCACCCAAACAACTCGTAAGCCCAAGTACCCTTGCAGGCTTTATAAGGGTAGCCATATTCTTAAGGATTTCCCTGGTCTATCCAAGGTTATAGAAGTATGGTCTACACACCCTGACCAACCCATGTCGTCAACCTCTGAACAACATGTTGATGACCTCCCGTCAACTAATCACGATATCGTTGGGAAGAAAAAAAGTAGAGTCAAGTTCTCGTGTATGTTATGCAAAGGGAGTCATCTAACTGACCTTTTCCCTCATATGGACAAATCCTCAAAATTACTGGAAGACATGACTGTTTCACAGCCTCAACTTCCAGATGTTTATCATAAGTTTTCTCTCAACCCCCTTGTAGTTGATGGAATGATCACTCCGGACCTGTCATCGGTCAATCCGATTATCATACCGTCAATCTGGTCACATCCTTAATTGAACCAGTTGACAAAGTGGTCGATCCGATCCCATCTTCAGTCGATCCCATTCTCCCTTTAGAGAGTGTTAACAAAGTGGTTGATCCAATCCCATCCTCGATCGATCCCACTCTCCCGTTAGAGAGTGAAACCCAAGCAGTCGATCTGTTTCCACCTGTCGACCCCATTCTCCCATTGGAGAATGAAACCTAAGTGGTCGATCTGATCTCTCCATCGGTTGATCCTACTCTCCCGCTAGAGAGTAAATCCGATACTGCCCATGTTTTTCTCATTGATACGGAATCTACCATGCCGGTGGGTATTCCTCCTTCTCCCATGGAACCCCCTCCAAGTAATGAGGTCATTCATTTTGATTGGGGTGTGCTAACTGGACCTCATCTTCCCTCTCACATTCATTTCCATATTACAGTACAGGTTTGTGGTCAAGATGTTCTTCAGACACTGATAGATGAAGGTGCATCCATTAGTATTTTGTCCTCTTTTGCTTGGCAAGATTTGGGTTTTCCTCAGCTTGTGCCGGTTACGCAGAATCTGTTAGCTTTTAACAGAAGAACTAGTCAACCTCTAGGGACCCTTCCTTAGTTTCCTGTGACTTTGGGAGGGAAAATTGTCTTTATTGATGTCATGATAGTCCAAGACCCCTTGGATTTCGCTTTACTCCTTGGGCGATATTATGTATATGCCATGAAATCTATTATGTCTACTATTTTTCGTGTGATATATTTCCCTCACGATGGACGAGTTGTGACTGTTGATCAACTTTCATTCATTAAACCCGACTAGATTACCTCCATAAATGCTTCTTATATGTAGACGGTATCGCCTCTGCCATAGGTCAATTATGTGGCATTGTCGCCCATGGCTTCAACTTCTGATGACTTAGATCCAGTAGTGTACATGGTGATCTTTTCGATAGGGTTGTTAGAGCCTGATCTCTTTACTCCTGTCGCAACCCTCAACATGGTGTCCTTCCAGAGTGTGTTTCTTCCTTCCAGTGAAGACCTATTGGAATCCATGACCGAGTTTTGTCCATTGACATGGTGTCCTTCTGGAGCATTGTCCTCTTGGAATCCCTGATCAAGAAGACTTCCGAGGATAGTTTTTTGCGTCTCTGAGGCAACCTCATTAAAAAATGAAACATAGGTCTTCGAGCATGATTTTCTGATTTCAAGCTCGTTAAAAAATGAAACCACTTACGAGGATAGCTTTTTCGTCTCTATGGCAACCTCATTAAAAAATGAAACAGAGGTTATGAGCATAGTTCTTGTTTATGTGTCAAGCTCATTAAAAAATGAAACAGTTTTCCCCCTCTCTATTTGAGTCAAGTCCTTCGTCTAGTATTTGAAGCTTCATTTCATTCTCCTTTGCAGTTGGATGAAACGAAGCTTGGGGGGCATTTCGCTACGGCCTCTGGACTTCATGTTGAAGCTAAACTGCTAGCTTCTTAAGTTGGGGGCTAAGTACCAACCATCCCTGCGTTATGCGTTGGGAAGTCGCAAGCATAGTTTTATATGGTTCAAGCTTGTGTAAAAATGAAACCACTTACCTCAAGCATAGTTTCCTCTGGTTCAAGCTTGCGTAAAAATGAAACTAGGTCCAACCATAGTTTTGTTTTGTTTTAAAGCTTGCGTAAAAATGAAAACAATCCCGAGCTTAGTCTGTGTACTTTCTCATGCCCGTAAATACATGAGAATAAGTTACCGAGCTTAGTCTTTGTTCTTTCTCATGCTCGTAAATCAATGAGAATGTAACCGAGTATACTTTTATCACTTTTTCGGACTCGTAAAGGTTATACGAAAAAGGAACCCCATGGAGATTCCTTTAAGCTCTTTTCAGACTCTCTAAACATGAAAAGATTGTCGAGTGACCTTGTTCTCTTCACACTCGTTAAAGTATTTGAAGAAAACGTATGTTGAGCGATTGTTTATCTATTTTTCGGTCTCATCAGACTAATTTACGAAAAAGGAACTGAGAGAGTTCTCTTTAAATGTTTTTCAGACTCTCTAAACATGAAAAACCCCTGAGTTTTCTTTCTTTGGACTCGTTAAACAAACATCGAAAGGCACATATGGGACCGAACCACTCCTTCTTAGGGTTCGTTAAACATACTCCGAGGGACTCGTTTGAAGGATGAGCTTAAATTGACAAGCACATGTTATCCTCCTCAAGCTTGCGTAAAAATAAAGAGGTACTCGCCAGACATGGTGGGGGGAAATTTGGGAAAGAAATGTGTCTAAAATTGTATTCTATGGAAGAGTCACTTTTGAACATGACATCTTTTCACTCGCTTTGTGTCTAGGTTAGAATATCCACTTGTCTCCTGATCATACTCCTTTATAATATTACAAATTGGTCTGTGATCCCTGTTGTTGAGTCCGTGTTTCCAAGACAGTTGTTGTGTCGTCAATATGTTAAAAAGAGATGTTCAACCCGAAAAGCCTTCTATTGCGTCGGCCATTTCCACAGTCCTTAAGCCTTCTATTGTGTTGGCCATCCCTGAGTCAGTCCTGAGTTACTGGTTACCCTGATCTACATCAAATCTTGTTACTTGTTTTGTGTCATTGATGTGGGATACATTAAGGCCCTCTTGTGACGAGTATTTTCCTATCGACTTCAAACTCATTATCTAGAAATTAGACAAGAAACTAATTGGTACCTTGGAACTTGCATGCCTCAATGGCAGGGTTCCTCGCTTTCGATAGTGGGTTTTCATTATTGACCCCTGATCGGGAGATTCCACCGAGTGTTTGACTTCAGCTCATTAATTCACATTCGTTGGATTGTACTAGTGTATCTTGGGCGTCATTGACATTAATGGTGATTTCCCTCGCACTTGTTAACGGTATACACTAATGACCGGTAATCAAGTGGTTTCTACCATGTTCGACTTCAGCACATGTATTCGCATGGTTAGATTCGTACTATAGAGTGATAGAGATGAAGACCCTAAATCTTTTCTAATAAATTCAGGTTGTGTTGGAGTATATTCAGTTTGTACCGTTGCATAGATCCACATTGTATGTCTGGTGGCTATGTTCAAATTTGAATATTTTAACACATAGATCCATAGTGTATTTTTGGTGGCTATGTTCAGATTTGATTCATAATGGCATGGATCCACGGTGTATGTTTGGTGGCCATGACCTTGTCTTACTTGACATGGATCTTTGCATGTCGACATTTATGCTTTGAGTCATTTGTATTCTGAGTACGGGAATGCCTACCTTAGTGATGATATATTATTGTACTATATTTCCTTGTTTGTTGGCAGGTTTCTGACCGACTGTTCATGTTCCTTACACACACTCGACAAAGTATTTCAGCTATCACTCTGTTCTAACTTCATACTTTGGGGGGCTCTCTGTTACACTTTATTTTCGTCATCCCTATGACCGTTAATGATGTAAACGTGTCTGTAGTCTTCAGAGGGGTCAGTGGCCTGAGTTCCTGAAGAAAGAAGGGAGAAGAACTTTTCCTGAGAAAAGAAGTTGCATTTTCCTTTATGAAAACCCTATTAAAGATGATTTTCGCATGTTGCACTATGTCTAGGGTGTGAGAATGTTTGATTCTCATAGGCTGCACCATAGTTGGGTTGCAAGAGGTTCACAGGTTGCTCTATAAGCAGGGTGCGAGAATGTTCATACGTGGGAAAAACGAGCATCTTCTTGATGCTTCTAGAAGGAGAAACTTCCATGGTGAGGTGGGATCTGAATGGTTTGGATCTTACTCGCTTTCATGATTTGGTGGGATCATCCTAACCTCCTCACCTTATCCTCTTTAGCTTATAAAAGGAGGGGAGCTCTCATGGAGAAAGGTGGCTTGGATGAGATTAGCTTTGGAAATTTTAAGTTTGGAGCTTGGATTGGATTGAGCTTTGGAGATTGTTAGCTTGGCTAGATGAGCCATTTTGTCAAGATAGATTGTGAATATTATCAGATCTATGCTCTCATAATTCTTGGAGTGGAAGTGTGTGGGGAACAAAGGACAGTTGGAAGGGACCTTACGACATCAAGGCCATGGTTGTAATCTCTCTTTCACATTTAATATGATACAGTAATATGACTCTTTCCTATAAATCTTCTTGTGTTTTATTGTATGATTCCTTGATCACATACATAGGTTTATATTGAGTTTATGCTATTACTATCACTTTGGTTGGTTGCGTTCTTTTGCAGGTTCATCATTGTATGAGCGTTGGAACGAAGCTCTAATGGAGATGGTGAGAGGAAGCAACATTTAAACAGTATGTCACCTATCCCTCTTTAGTTAGTAAATTCAATATCTAAAACTTAAGGAAAGCGTCATGTTTTGGTGTGTTTTGTTCTAGATCTAGGTGGATCTAGGGAGATCAGTTAGTGTCCACACCTACTGATTTATCCCATAACACCCACCTTAGTCTTCATCGCTTTATGCTTCATCTTATTTCTTTAACAAGGGTTTTCTAAGAAAAGTATAAGGGCATACACCCTCTTAGCTTAAACCCTAGCCTAGAGAAACTTTCCTTGGGAAGTAAAAGGGCTTACACCCCCAAGGAGGTAGCTTCTCTAAGCTCTTTGTTATTTTGACCTCATTAACCCAATAGTAAAGACACTAGTCATACTTATTTTTGCATTGGAAATATAAAATTATTGCCTTGGGAAACACAATTTTTGACCTTTTGAAAGTTTTCTTGCTTGAAGTTGATTTGCCTCATTGAGAGGAGTCTTCCCCCACTAGGGTGTCCCCTCTCTCCCAATATATTAATTGTTGTCATAAACTTTAACCTACAACCATTAGGGTTGCATAACCCTAGCTACTAACACTCTCATAACTCCTAAACTAACCCTAGACTAGCTCTCAAACTTTGCTCATTTACTCTACTAACTAAGGAGCATCTTTTGAGCTAGTTCTTGGAAACTTTTCATGGTTGATTTTGTTGTTGCTTTCCACTGAATGCTACATCCATAAGACTACAATTTTCTGCAGAAAACACATGTTACAACAACCATCTTACATAGCTTCTTAAGTGTCATTTTTCAACCTATGTTCATTGCTAGGTTTAATGATGATTTACTTAACTAGTCTAGATCTTTATATGTTGATTTTAGATGTTTTATTTGCTGATATAAAATGATATATACTACTACAAATTAGGGACAACAAGCTTAACTTGTTGATCCAACTAACATCTATCATTGGAAAGTGTCTTTTCTTGTGTCTCGGGAAGGTACAATCATTCAGAGAAGTACTATACCTGTGAGGCAACAATTACTTGACTTACAAGGCATATTTTCCCACCTTTCATTCCTCTTAGACTTGAACTCTAGGGGATTCACTTCAATTTCCCTCCATCTCCATATCAATCCCCCTAGGGTCACCGGGATCGCCTCCCTAGAGTGACCTTGTCACCCTTGAAGTGTGTGAACTACATCGAGGTGGCATCGGGTGTAGGATTCCCAAGTTGTAGCACTTGATTTGTGGTTGGTTCGGGTTTTTCCCAACCTACAAATTGCGCTATAACATTTTGGCGTCGTTGCCAGGGAATATTTTGAATCTTCTTTGTACCCTAACGACACTTTGATAAGTTATCCAAAAGCTTTTCCCTTAGCTTACCTGGCGACTCCACCCGAGGAACGTTCCCTTTCCACCTTTATTGTTGAATTCATTTTGAAACTCATCTGGTGACTCCACCTTCCACGAACCCACCTTTCTCTTTTTCCCCCTTTCCATCCTTTGATGAGTGTTGATCTCATCTGGCGACTCCATTGAGGTGTCCTTTGAGTCAATGGAAATATGGCACCATGGGATGAACCCCCATCTAGAAATTGTTATGCCTCGAAGAAGGAAATTTTACATATGGAAAAGGAAAACGCTGCCAATAAAGATGTTGAGGAAATGATGAATCTCATAAGAGAGTTGTTTCTTTCCCCTGACGATGAAGACATGTTCGAACAACAGAAATATGAATAAATTCGTCAAGAAGAGAACACAATGAGTTGTGACCCTTTTGAAGACCTTGATGATGCTTTATTCCATGACCTTGAAAGTGAAAAAGTATTGGAGGAAACCTTGGATATGACAGATCCCCTTGAAGAAAAGAAAGCAAAGAGCCATGCACTCAAAATCAAGCCTCTTGTGATGAAGAGGCGATGGAGGGGCTTGTCTATAAAAAGAAAGAAGAATTATGATAAAATGAAACATATTGAGGCACCACTATCTTTGATCCTGCTTGATGAAGGTGAGGTTGTCCAACCTTGTTTACCTCCTAATGTTGAAGAAGTGATCAGTGTCGATGATGAAGAATTTGAAGGTCCATTTGAAAAAGTCCATGCCTCTACTCCTCCTACACACAAAGATGAAAAGATGGTCATTTTCAGTCATATTGATGGTCTTATAAAAGTACACTTCGATATGGTTGATGAGCCTATAGACACTTTCATATACACTGGCAGACGTAGATGGGATCTTAGTTGTCTCAAATTTGATAGAGATCCCATCTATGAAATTGAGGGTAGTTCTCAGGTAGAGGGGGTGTCATCATCAAAGGAGTGGTCCTCATACATATATGATTTAGATGTTTGGCAATGTTGTGATGATATGGTTACATATTTTTTCCGCCCCTTCGAGGATGACTTGTCACAACATACTTAGAGTGATCTTCAGTCATCCTTTAGTACATACCCTTTTGAGGATGCAAATTTGTTTTATGAGGACTTCCAACCGTTGTGCGCAGATTTTGAGGAATACCAGGATGTGGCCACCTCAAAGCAGTCAGAGGTTCATTCTTCAAAGCGAAATTATTTTCATCTTGGATATTTCCATGGAGATTCACAGGGGAAGACACGGTGTTTTCTCTACACCTGAGACTGTTCCTTACCTCTTACCCTCTTCTCCAAGAGACAATGTAGTATTCTTTCGATCTCTCGTTTCCTCTCAATCCTCGACAAGCAGTGAGTTTTTGTGCGCAGATGAAGATGAGCCTTCATCTACATATAGTATACCCTTTAGAGGTGGATTGATCAGTCTTGTGGCTACACTTTCAGGTGGGATGATCGAGTTGATGGTTTCTCTTTCCAGTAGGATTTCCTTCCTCCGACCCATCTTTATGAGTTTTATTTCATGATCGATTATATGTATGTTCATGTTAATGTTTTATGCCATTATTATAGTTCTTTGCATTTCAATAGATAAGAGAAACATAAGAACAAGATCACTGAGAAATACACATTCACAAGAGACACAACATTTATCTTGGGAAACCCTCTAGGGGAAGAAAACCCAGCAAACACTTCCTTATCATAAATTGCCAATACAATGTCAAGAGATAACTCAAACCAATACAGATAGTCCTCTCCAAAAGATGCCCCACTCTTCTCCCTCTCTCCAATTAGTAAGTTGCAGCTTGCCTCTTAGAAATGAGCAAGTGTGTTGTGTGTTAAAGTGAGGCGCTAACCTCTCTATATATACAAGTCTGGCACGTGTGAAGTGACTTTCACTGGCAGGGCTGACTTCTCACTCTGGGTGGGTAAACCCACCTTTATTATATTTATGGGTCTGAATAATAGTTGTTGGGGCCGACTTCTTATTCTGCCTATTACAATTGTCTGTTGACCAATCCGCAAAAGGGGATTTGGTCCTAATACAATGACCGACATGATCAATCCATAATGGGGATTGATCCTATGCATAATATAACAATAATAATAAGAATACTCTTTGCAGTTACATTATTTCAACACTCCCCCTTAACAAGAAGGGTATTCTTCAACAACATCAGGCGAGAGAGGTCTACATCATCAGTGGCATCAGGAGGAAAGTATTGTCAATATCATCTTGGAACATTGGCTGGCATATTTATGAGTCATCAGAAGTTTTCTTCATCGACAGCATCATCATTCTTGAAAGAATGTCATCATCATCTGCATCAATATGTATCAGTAAAAAATGATACCTCATCACAACACTAGGCTGGCACATCACAGTACTACACTGGCTCAATGTCACAGCTAATAAGCTGGTAGCTCAGTGTCAGTCACATCTTTCTTTACGTCTAACAACTAGGTCAGAAGCAAGGTATACATCATCTTGCTTTATGTCTAACAACTGGGTCAGAAGCAAGGAATCATCTTTCTTTATGTCTAACAACTGGGTCAGAAGCAAGGAACACATCATCATCTTGTTTTACGTCTAACAATGAGGTCAGAAGCAAGGAATCATCTTGCTTTACGTCTAACAACTAGGTCAAAAGCAAGGAACATGTCATCATCTTGCTTTACATCTAACAGCGAGGTCAAAAGCAAGGAATCATCTTGCTTTAAGTCTAACAACTAGGTCAGAAGCAAGGAACACATCATCATCTTTCTTTACATCTAACAACAAGGTCAGAAGCAAGGAATCATCTTGCTTTACGTCCAACAACTAGGTCAAAAGCAAGGAACACATCATCATCTCGTTTTACATCTAACAACGAGGTCAAAAGCAAGGAATCACACATCATCTTGCTTTATGTCTAACAGCAAGGTTAGAAGTAAGGAATCATCTTGCTTTACGTCTAACAGCGAGGTCAAAGGCAAGGAATCACACACTCCCCCTTTCAGGGAGAGTCCTTTCGGACTATACCAAGCTTATCTCAAAAGTGTTCAAACTTTACACGAGATAGAGGTTTGGTCAACACATCAGTAACTTGTTCATCCGTGCTAACATATAGGAGCTTCAAGGCTCCTCTCTGTACCATGTCACGGGTGTAATGATAGTGAATCTCTATGTGCTTCGACTTGTCATGGAATACAGGATTCTCTGTCATCTTTATGCAGCTCTGGTTGTCACATAGGATCGTGGTTGCTTCCATCTCTAGGTCAAATAGACCGGTCAACAACTTTCAAAGCCATATAGCTTCGCAGCTAGCAGAACATGCGGCAATGTACTCTACTTCCGCTGTGCTGAGAGCAATACTGAATTTCTTCCTACTCTACCACGAGATTATGGCTGATCCCAAACTGAAACAACATCTGGAAGTGCTTTTTCTGTCAACAACGCTTCCTGCCCAATCTGCATCAGTATATCCACTCAATGTAAATTTATGATCTCCATCATAGCTGAGACCATAATCTATTATACCTTTAAGGTACCTCATCACATGTTTTGTAGCCACTAGGTGAACACGTCTGGGCTCTACCAGAAACTGACTCAAGGTGTTCACTGCAAAACAAATGTCTAGTCTGGTGTTCGTCAGGTACATCAGTGATCTAATAATCTATCTGTACAGTGTGGCATCAGTCAAATCTGACGAAGTATCAACCAGCAGCTTCAACTTCGCTTCCATGGGTGTATTCATGGGTTTGCATTCCATCATGTCGAATCTCTTCGGGATTTTGACTGTGTACTTCCCTTGGTTAAGGAATATCCTTTCTGGACTCTACCATACCTCAAGGCCTAAGAAGTAATGCATTAGGCCAAGGTCTTTCATTTCAAATTTTGCGGCAAGTCTCTTTTTACATTCAACGATGAGCTTTTCTTCTCCAGTTAAGAATAAGTCATCCACATATAGCAGTAAGATTACTGGTTCATTATCCATAATTTTGAAGCAGAGATTTGAGTATGCTTTACTCTTGGTAAAGCTTAAGCTCGTCGAGAAACTGTCTATACGGCCATACCAAGCTCTAGGGGCTTGCTTCAATCCGTATAAGGCTTTCTTCAATCTGCAGACATGAGACTTCCTGTCTTCAACCTCAAATCCTTGGGGTTTCTCTATATACACTTCCTCTTCGATAACACCATTTAGGAAAGTTGTATTCACGTCCATCTGGTGCAGCTTCCATTTCATCTTAGCTACAAGAGCTATGATGGCTCTGATCGAAGTGTATCTGGCCACAGGAGTGAATGTCTCTTCATAGTCAATGCCTTCCTTCTGGGAAAAGTCACGAGCGACAAATCTTGCTTTATATTTCTCAATACTTCTATCAGCAACATGTTTTATTTTGAAGAGCCATTTTAATGATACCACATCCTTACTTTTTGGTTTGGGAACTATTTCCCATACATCATTCTTTATTATGGATTGGTATTCCTCTGTCATGGCATCTGCCCATTCCTTCTTTTGAATGGCTTCTTCAAAGTAGGTAGGTTCTTCATCTAGTAGATTGCACATCAAAGCCGTGTAACTGGAGAATGGCTTTGGTCTTTTCACTTGTCTCGTGGTTCCTTCTAGAACACCATACTTCTCTCCATCTTGAATAAGCTCTCTTGCCCAAGCAAGCTTTATTTTATGGGAGAAGGTCATTTGAGGAGGTTCTTGAACTTCTGTTATATCATGGTCTTCAGGAGTCTCCTCATCAGGGGAAGTTACGACTTCCCTTACTGGTTATGCAGTTCTAGGAACTTCCCTCACGGATTCTGCAATCCTGGGATTTACAGGTTCCTCTTCATATACTTCTTCAAGATGGCATGTTCTTGATTTCTTAAGTGTTGCTTCTTCATCAAAGGTCACGTCCCTGCTAATTTCATTGTGGCGGTGACCAGGTATGTAGATTTTGAAGGCCTTGGAGACCTCACAATATCCCACAAATATTCCTTTCTTTCTGGAGGGTTCCAACTTGTTTCTTTTCTCTTTTGGTATATGAATAAACACTGGACGGCCAAATATTTTGAGATGGCTTACCTCTGGCTTTTTTCCGGTGAACATCTCTTCCGGGGTCTTGAACCCAAGTGTGCTATGGGATAATTGGTTCTGCACATAAAGAGATGCCATTGATGCTTCTACCCATAAGCACATAGGAAGATCTTGATCGTGAATCATGGTCTTTACAACTTCCATAATTGTTCTGTTATTCCTTTCAGCTACACCGTTTTGTTGAGGATTATAGGGAGTAGTGAGTTCCCTCTTGATCCCAACATCTCTACAGAAGTTCACGAACTCTTTTGAGGTATATTCTCCTCCATTATCTGACCTGAGTATCTTAATCTTTCTTTCAGAAAGATTTTCTATCAAGGCTTTGAGTTCCTTGAATTCATTGAATACTTCATCTTTAGATTTCAAGAAATATATCCAGGTCTTGCGAGAATAGTCATCAATGAATGATGCATAGTATACATACCCGCTAATGAAGGATGATGGCATTGGGACACACACGCCTGAGTGAATGAGTTCCAGTACTCCTTCTGCTTTGTTGTCCCTTTTTGGAAAAGGGTTCTTGATGTTCTTCCCTTGCGCACATCCATTGCATATGCCTTCCTGGTCATCCTTGAGTTCTGGTAAACCTATGACAGCTTTGCATATGTATGGTAGCACCTTGTAGTTGATGTGGGCCAATATTCTATGCCAAATTTCGCATGATTTTTCAATGGCATGGGTCATGGCAGTTTCTGGGTGACCCTTCAGCTTATATAAGCCATTTTATTCATTTTCTGATGACGATTGCTTCATTTATGGTTTCCCCCTTAGCCCACATAAGAACTTCTCCATATATGAAGGAAACTCTATAGCCTTTCTTGTCTAAAGCTGATATGGAGAGTAAGTTCTTCTTCAAGCCCGGTATATAGAGTACGTCCTTCATTGTTATTGAGTTTTCTGAATCTAGCTTGTAGTTTGATTCTCCCACTCCCTTGATGGGATATTGGTAATCATCTTCAAATGTCACTTTCTGAGAAAACTTCTTTTCCGAAATACAAGAGAAAGTACTTTTCTTACCCGTCATGTGTTTTGATGCACAGCTATCAATGAGCCATGTGTCCTCTCC
The DNA here is from genome assembly GCA_009831015.1 of Picea engelmannii. Lineage (NCBI taxonomy): Eukaryota > Viridiplantae > Streptophyta > Pinopsida > Pinales > Pinaceae > Picea > Picea engelmannii. Next base: position 64,167 of record ML782597.1, on the reverse strand, counting down.
AGGTGATACAGATCCTGAGAGGGCCGAGATCAAGACATGGTCCTTAATCATCTTCATAGGTGGTTCTTCATCTTCGACTATGTGGGCATGTTGCCTCTTGTATTCTTCTCTTCTGA
>ML782597.1:37981-64001 GCA_009831015.1 Picea engelmannii | reverse complement strand
GTATGGATGAGAGATCTCTTCCCTTGCGTTGTCCTTTCTTCTGAAAATTTCTTGGATGAGATTCTTTGTTGTTGAATTTGTTTGATGGTTGAGGTTCTCTATGAGTTTCCCTTTTGAAGTAGGGTTTCTTCCTTCCTCCTTTTTTATGAGTAGCTAGGGCTTCATCATCATCCCTTGTTAGTAGTGCTTCACAGTTAGCTACCCTTGTCTCTTCTTGGATGCATTCTTCCCATAAGCTCTCAAATTGTAGTTTCTCCTTTCTTGCACATATCGTCTGGATGAAAGCATCCCAAGGTCTTGTGAGACCATTTAGGGCCATCATTACGAATTTTTCTTCATCTATGGTGTCTCCAATCGCTTTTAACTATTCTTTAATTTCTGAGATTCGGGAGAAATATTCTTGAATCATTTCTCCTTTCTGCATCTTGGTATTCTTCAATTGAGATCTTAGATTCATCTTTCGGTTGATGTTCTTTCCTTCGTATAGTTTTCTTAGAGAGTCAAACATCTCTTTCAGAGTTTTCTTGGATGATACATACGGGATCAGGTGGTCTTTGATTGAATCTGCAATGATTATTTGAGCCTTGATTGAGTCCTTCTGATGCTTTGTTTTCTCTACAACATCTTCAGGTTCCGCCACTTCTTCTTTGATGAATCTTGCTAGGTCATTCTCTACAAGGATCAGATTGATCCTATACTTCCAGGCATGGAAGTTGTCTATGCCTTCTAGTTTCTCAACAAGCTCTGTGCTTGCAAACATCTTATACTTGAAGCTATGAAAAATGACCAAAAATGAAAATGCTTAAAATCAAGTTTTGACCTTACCAGGAGGTGCGCTTGGCTGAGGCGAGTAGCCTGGTGTACTTGGATCTGAAAAAATCCAATTTTTTCCCCTTCAAATCTGATCTGCGGATTTCTGGACTGGTTCTTCTGGTACTTCTAGTACTTCTGGTACTGGTTTTCTGGTACTTCTAGTACTTTTGTGAAACTAGGGTTTCACTTTCCGGGAGATCCAGCCACTGAAAAGGTGCTCTCTAAGTGCCAAAATGATCCTTGGGGAAGGGCGCATCTTTCTAGGTAGTTTTGGAGCTGAAAAGCTTCACTTTTGAAAAACCCTAATTTGCAGGTACTGCAACAGTGACATTTTTCTCTTGCGAAATATGCTTCCTTCGGGTTGGCTCTAATTCCATGTTAATGTTTTATGCCATTATTATAATTCTTTGCATTTCAATAGATAAGAGAAACATAAGAACAAGATCAATGAGAAATACACATTCACAAGAGACACAACATTTATCCTGGGAAACCCTCTAGGGGAAGAAAACCTAGCAAAAACTTTCTTATCATAAATTGCCAATACAATGTCAAGAGAGAACTCAAACCAATACAGATAGTCCTCTCCAAAAGATGCGCCACTCTTCTCCCTCTCTCCAACTGGTATGTTGCAGCTTGCCTCTTAGAAATGAGCAAGTGTGTTGTGTGTTAAAGTGAGGTGCTAGCCTCTCTATATATACAAGTCTGGCACGTGTGAAGTGACTTTCACTGGCAGGGTCGACTTCTCACTCTGGATGGGTAAACCCACCTTTATTATATTTCTAGGTCTCAATAATAGCTACTGGGGCCGAATTCTTATTCTGCCTATTACAATTGTCTGTTGACCAATCCGCAAAAGGGGATTTGGTCCTAATACAATGACCGACATGATCAATCCACAATGGGGATTGATCCTATGAATAATATAACAATAATAATAAGAATGTTGTTTGCAGTTACATTATTTCAACAATTTATAGTCATGATTATTATGTGCTTAACTTATCTTTGTTGTATTACATGATTAAGCACAGGGGGAGATACTTTGATGAGATGATCAAATGGTTGCACTAGTTGTATTATTGAAATATTGTAACTACAAAGAGTATTCTATTTATTATTGAGTCATTATTAATTAGATCAATCCCCTTTTGTGGATTGATCATGTCGGGCTTTGTAAATGACCAAATCCCCTTTTGCAGATTAGCCAAACCCTAATTATATCATGCAAATTAAGAAGTCATCCCCATGCCTAATTAAAGTGGTTTTAACCACTAAGTGAAGAAGTCGACCCTTCCCAGTGAAGAGACACCTCCCTAGCACCTTCCAACTAATATAAATAAGAGAGGTTAGTGCCTCATCCACTCACTCACTCATTCCACTCAACAAGTGTGCAAGTTTGGAGATAGTTGCAGTTGGGAGAAGAAGGAAGAGAGAGGCACATTGCTCAGTGTTGGATATTCTCTCGTGTCGTGGTTTATTGTCTTGGCATTGCATTGGCTATCTATATTAAGGAAGTTTTTGTTGGGTTTTCTCCTCCATAGGGTTTCCCAAGATAAATGTTGTGTATCTTGTGATTGTGTTTCTCTCAGTGATCCTACCTATGTTATTGTTGTCTAGTAAATTGAAAAGAAACTTAATAGCTTCTCTAAAATTCGCATGGTATCAGAGCTAAGCTGAAGAGAGCACCTTTCACTAGATAAATAGAAACGTCACTATTGTCATACAAGAAAATTAGGGATTTTTATAGGAAGAGAATTTCAGCCTAAAACTCATCAAGGAAGTGCGACCTAGCCTAGCGAACTCATTGGCAACTTGAGCACACTTTTCCAGTGGATAGAACTCATGGAAAGTGAAACCCTACTTTTCACTCGTACTAGAAAACCAGAAACAGTACCAGAAGTACTAGTCCAAAATTTCACAAGTTCAGTTTCAAGGGGTAAAATTTGGATTTTCAGAAAACTGACTGCACCAGGGTACTCACGTCAGTCAAGCGCACCTCCTGGTAAGTTCAGATCTAAATTCTGATCACTTTCATTTTTTGGTCATTTTCCCAGCTTCAGGTCAAGATGTTTACAAGCACCAAGCTTGTTGACAAGTTAGAAGGTGTGGATAACTTTTGTGCCTGGAAGTATAGGATTGCACTCATTCTTGAAGAGAATGACCTGGCAAGATTCATCCAAGAAAATGCACCAGAACCCGCAGATGCTACAACTAAAGCAAAGTACTAGAAGGACATGGTTAGGGCCAAAAGAATCATTGTATATTCTATCAAAGATCACTTGATCCCTCAAGTGGAAGCTAAGGACACTCCTAAATAGATGTTTCATGCCATAACCAGATTGCATGAAGGAAGAAACATTAACCATAAGATGAACTTGGGAGCTCAACTCAAGAATACAAAGATGCAGAAAGAAGAAATTGTTCATGAATATTTCTCTAGAATCTCTCAATTCAAGGAACAACTAGAAGCAATTGGAGATACCCTAGATGAAGATGAAATCATAATGGCAACTCTTAATGGTCGCACAAGACCTTGGGATGCATTCAACCAAACCATTTGTGCCAGAAAGGAAAAACTACAATTTGATAGTCTTTAGGAAAAATGTGTTCAAGAAGAAGCAAGAGTAGCTAACCGAGAAGCAATACTATTAAGGGATGACGATCAAGCTCTAGCTACTCATACTAAAGGAGGGAAGAGAAGGCCTCACTTCAAGAAAGAGACCCACCCACATAAGGAGTCTCACTACCCAAATAAATTCATCCAGACCTGTTCACCTTGTTGCTGCAAAACATGTGATGAGATTGTTGATATTATGGTAGTTGCGGGAGGTATTTACCTCCACATGTAGACCTAACGAGAATAGAATATTTCAGGAAGCAAGAAGAAACCCTAATGAGTTGGCTAATAACCCTAGAAGACATGTCGGCGCAAAAGGATAATTTGTATTAGGTTATTAGCCTCCAAGAGAAGAAGTCGGCCAGAAGAAATAATATATACTGAACAGACAGATACCCTGAATGAGAAGTCGGCCCAGGTAGTTAGCCAAAGTTAGTATAAATACAGGAGGCCAGTCTTCATTTTGTCAGGCATTCTCAGAATTGCAGAGCAACACTTGTGCATAGTGCAGTTGCCCAGTTTCTGCGCAAGTTTGAAGGAGAGTTTTCGTTGCAGCTAGCAGATTCCGTTTTGGCTTGGACTATCTCTTGGTTAGGGTTTGGACTATCTGATAAGCTCTTGTTGGTGCGCTATCATTGGAGAAAGGTGTGCTACCCTTTATTTGGCTATCTAGCCTAGGGTTTGCTTCCAGAGTGATTCTTAGTCAAGGTTAAGGTGCTCAGAGGGTGGCTTCGGCCTATGGTTGGGTGAAAATAGTGATATTGTCAATGGTAAAACGAGCACATCCATTAGATTCTAACAGAGATACCTTAAGGGTATGTTGTACTTTGGTCTCTGCTACAATGGAGATCAAGACTTCAGACTGATTGATTATACCGATTTAGATTGGGCTGGAAGTGTTTTTGAAAGAAAGAGCACTTCGAGATGTTATTTCAGTCTAGGGTCAACCATGACTTCATGGCAGAGTAGGAAGCAATCTAGTATTACTCTCAGCACAACAGAAGCAGAATACATTGTTCCATGTTCTGTCAGTTATGAAACCATATGGCTACGTAAGTTGTTGACAGGTCTATTTGATTTGGAGATGGAAGCAACCGTGATTCTATGTAATAACCATAGCTACATAAATATGACAGAGATCCCTGTGTTGCATGACAAGTCGAAGCACATATAAATCTGGTATCACTACATTCGTGATATGGTGCAGAGGGGAGCCATAAAGCTCCAATATGTTGGCATATATGAGAAGGTTGCAAATGTGTTGACCAAGCCTATGTCTCGTGTAAAGTTCGAGCACTTTCGAGACAAGCTTGGTATAGTTCGAAAGGACCTCCCTCAAAAGGGCAAGTGATCATGATAATACTATGGTATCATGACCAATAGTGGGTAGCTCAGTTAGGATTTTATATCCTAGGGGGCTGATCATCCCTGGACAGATCGCGAAGGTCCAGTAAGGACGGTCTGTCAGAGTACCTGTGCATGTATATGCTAGCTATGGTCAGTAGTGGTAGCTCCATTAGGATTTCTATAATCCTAGGGAATCTTATGATTCCTGGGCAGATCCCGAAGGTCCAGTAAGGACAGTTTGTCAGAGTACCATGTGGTAGCTCCATTAGGATTTTATATCCTATGGAATCTTATGATTCTTGGGCGGCTACTTAGGGACTGTCAGAGTACCACAAAATGTTGTAACACCTGCCTCATTATGTTGCCCAATGATGATGATGATTTTGTTTCTCTAGCCTTCGTGTTGTGATGATGATGTTGTTGTTGTTGATGTTATTGATGATGATGATGTATTAGTGTTATACTAATTCATGTTGATGCAGATGATGATGATGATGCTACTCCAGCTCCATGTTGTGAATGATGATGAGAATTTTTTTTGATGATTTACAGATATGCCAATCAGTGTTTCAGATGTTGTTGATGTTGCTTCCCTCTCTCTCTCCTGAGGATGTTGTAGAATACCCTTCTTGTTAAGGGTGAGTGTTGAAATATTGTAACTACAAAGAGTATTCTATTTATTATTGAGTCATTATTAATTAGATCAATCCCCTTTTGTGGATTGATCATGTTGGGCTTTGTAAATGACCAAATCTTTTTTTGTGGATTGGTCAAACCCTAATTATATCATGCAATTTAAGAAGTCGGCCCCAGGCCTAATTAAAGTGGTTTTAACCACTAAGTGAAGAAGTTGGCCCTACCCAGTGAAGAGACACCTCCCTAACGCCTGCAAGCTAATATAAATAAGAGAGGCTAGCGCCTCATTCACTCACTCATTCATTCCACTCAACAAGTGCACAAGTTTGGAGATAGATGCAGTTGGGAGAAGAAGGAAGAGAGATGTGCATTGCTCAGTGTTGAATATTCTTTAGTGTTTTGGTTTATTGTCTTGGCATTGTATTGACTATCTATATTAGGGGAGTTTTTGTTGGATTTTCTCCCCCATGAGGGTTTCCCTGGATAAATGTTGTGTATCTTGTGATTGTGTTTCTCTCAGTGATCCTGCCTATGCTATTGTTATCTAGTAAATTGAAAAGAAACTTAATAGTTTCTCTAAAATTAACATGCATGACTTCACCTGACATCATCTAGCACGTGATCTTCAGGGCCCCAAGGCCCTCTGTAAGTTTGTAAGTCATTTTGATTCCCTACATTTGCACCTAGATTGCTCATATTATTTTAGATGCATTTCATTTTCATTTTTCTCTTTTTGCATATTGATTTCATGTTTAGAATGTTTTTTGAAAAAATGTAAAAAAAAAAAATCTAGCTTAGTAGGTTTTGATTATTATCATATGAAAACAAGGATGAGTAGGCCATCCTGCACTTGGCAGTTTGATGTTTCCTTGCAGGCACAAGTCTACCAGGAGATGTTGCGGTTCTCATGCACTCTACGATGAGCACATGTCCCCAAGTAAGAGCCAGATGTTATCCCCATTTTGTGGATAACTAAGGAGATTATGTCTCGAGGCCCTTAGGTAGAAGATATGGAGTGCCAAGAGATTACATGACCAACAATACCCTTTGCACATATGGAAAACCCACTCACCACCATAGATGGTCACAAGTTTGCAAATGAAATCCACCACACCAGCTGGCTTCCGGAAGGCAGTGGGCCATGCTCCATGAGGTAGAAGTTAGTATTATGGTGAAATTCATTTTAATATTTAAGCCATTTGATTATGTTGTACCTTAGATTGCTCCAGATTTCATGATATGTGCTTGGACATTATGCATTTTGCTTTGCTTCACCTTGGTGGTTGACACTGTATTGTGTAAGTGGTTTTCCTTGGGGATGGGTTTGCTACTGGGAACTCCCTTAATGAGCCATTGTATCATTCCTGACCATACTTACCACTTTCCATAATTATTCCCCTCCATTTCCTTATCTCTTGGGATTTTAGGGTATATTGACCCAAGAAGGGGTTGTCCCTCATTCTATGGGAAGAAGGGGCTAAAGGCCCAAAGGGGTTGGTGTTGGATAAAAGATAAAATCCTTATATAAACCTTTTAGATGATTCGCACAGGGATCACCCAAGAAAGCAATGAAACACTTATCTTTAAATAAAGGAGACCCACGTCCTCGAGGTGTAGGACAGTCGGTGACGGAGTGTGTTGTTAAGTCACTCCGTGATGTTAAAGTCACCGGTTCGAAACCTGCGGGGACAAAAAATCCAACCATGTTAAGGGTTGGTGTGGCTCAAGCCGGGTGCGATCCCCGGGTGATTTTGACGGCTTAGATGCCCCTGAGTCGCGGTTTTTCAAGCCACAGGTTAATCATGTAGCCAATAGGTCCCGCACAAATTAACAAACAAAAAAAAATAAAAATAAAGGAGACCCACAATATAATAAATAAATGCTTGAAAGGTTAATTGAAGGATAGGTCTCATCACGAGCCGACCTATCGCATCCATGGATATCTAGTGGTATGACATTGTCATCATCTGGTCACCAAATCATGACAATGACTCTCAGTCGCATGGTTGATAGAAAGGGGGTCTCATCACGAGTCATCCTTCTCGTTTCCATTAGGTGTTTGTGGGTGACATTGCCATCACCTAGTCACCACACCAGGGTAGTGACCTTCAATATCTCCTTATGCTATTATGAAAGAAAATATAAAGAAAGAAAGATAAAAGAAAATTGATGGGCTTGGAAAAAGTGCATTACAGACGAAGGTACCACACAACCTCTACAAAGGCACCCATGAATGAGACACTACGACCACTTGTATGTCATGAACCCTATGCCCATTGAGTCTTGACCCCATCCACCTCATACACTTTACATGGATTAGAGAGGGACTTCTTGGAAGCTCTGCTTGACCTAGGGAAAGATCTACCCAATAGGACACTTCGTCAACCCTCCCATATTTAAGCTTGACAAGTCACATAGTGTCTTTGAGCTTTTAATTATTTGATATAATAATCTTTGATGCACATGCTTAGATGGCTTATTTACTGATTGGATTCACTTATCATGATGTTATGACTTGAGATCCTTGGAGGGCGTGTTTATTTGTCTTTGCAGGACCTAGTTGGTGGATAGTGTTGGGAGAACAAGCCTAGCTTGGGCTTCCATGGGGATACAAGCCCATAGGTTGGATGTCAGGGGCCCGCATGCTAGATGAGAGATATCAGACATCGACGACCTTGATGATGACTTGGACAACCTATCCCACCCCTTACTTGCCAAACAATTTGCCCAGGAGGGGAAAAACATTCCACTTTTGAGCTTGACGTCATGATCTTAGGGGATAGGGCATGGTGGTGAGGTGCCACTCTTTGACACATGGATGTTTTGAGGAGAAGAGGGTCTTCACCATGATATGAGTACCTACATGATTGGCACATGGCCTTTGGAGGCCCATCCATGCTTCTCCAACACCAACGACTTCCTCAAAGTGGAAAAACATCCCCTAAAGGGGTGATGTCCTCTTAATTTAGGGTTTTATTTGTGCAAAAACTGAATTTTTAAGTGAATTGTTTAATATTATTTTGTTAAGTGGAAAAGATTAGGGTTTTTGACCCCTAATCTTGTGTTTTACTCCTTAATTTTGTTGTTGATTGCAACTTCATGAGACATTCTCTAGGTCGTTCTCCTCTGGACTGAGTTGAGACCAGATCTATGAGAGAGCCCATGTGATGGGTGTGTCATACTCCTCTGGACTGAGTTGAGATGACGTGTGGTCTCTTTTCGTGCTCCTTTGGACTGAGTTGAGACGACTTGAGATGGTCTCCTGTCAGACTCCTATGGACTTAGTTGAGTCGGCTTGAGATGGCTCTCCAGATGGTACTCCTATGGACTTACTTGAGTTAATCTGTTGAGAGTGACGTCCATGTGGTTGAGCACATGTGGACATGTCCCTAGTGGTTGAGCACTAGAGGATGTGTGGATCCTTTGTTATATTGTTTGAGAGTAAGATTTGTTGTAACCCTAATTTGTGTTGTAAAGGGTACAAGTCGACCCCACCATGTAAAAGATAATTAATATTGTGTAATGATTAATTATATTATTCAATTGAATAGGTCGGCCCTATTGTGCCAATAGACACATCCTTTTGATGTGTGAGGTCTTGTATAAATAAGAGTAGATCCCCATTGTGGATCTCTCTCTCACACACACACACACACACACACACACACACACACACTTGTAACATTCTCTCAAGAGAAGTTGTACGACTGAAGTGCACACTTCTCTTAGGCGTAAGTTTCTAGATCATATAGCACCCTTTTGTGTGCTCTAGGGTTTATGGTGTGGGGGATCTTCTCTTGACTCTATTGCAAAGGATTGTTGGGTTTTTCCCTTGATTGAGAAGGATTTTCCTAGGATAAACTCTTGTGTTCTTGTGCATGGTTATTCTTCTTGTGATCTTGGTTATTGCAGCTATTGTATATGGTATTGTTTCATTTTTTATGGTTCAAGTACATGCTAAATTCAAATAAACTACATGTGAATGAGCTAAGCATAAAAAAGTCAACATGGTATCAAAGCAGAGTTCCTGAAAATCCATTGCACAAGCCATTGAAGAGCCAACTGTCACCTTCATGTTGGAACTCCAAAAACAACCCTCCTTGTCAAGCTAGTTTTAGCACCTTCCACTTGAAACTTAGGGCTAATTTGCATAGGAGTGTACGACCTCCTTCAACAAACCTCCAACAACTCTCAGATTACAAATCAAAGAAGTTTTGATTTTTAGCCCCTAGGGTTTCTAGAGTTTCTGTAGGATTTTGGCCCTAGGTTTTCTGCAGCTCATTGAAGGATTTTTGCAGCTCACCAGGGTTCTTTTGAATTTCCAAGGCTTATTGTTGGCAATCATAAGTCCAACGAAACCTAAGGTTTCTAGCCTAGCTGTTAGGGTTTGTGAAGAATCTGCAAACCGTGAGGAATAAAACTTTGGTGGAAGATAGTCTCGATGGATCAAGCAACTTCAGCTCTTGGAAATCAAGACTACAAATCATTCTAGAAGAGGATGACCTATTGAGTTTGATAGAAAATACCTTACCAGCAACAACTATCGATGAAGAGAAAGTTGATTGGAAGGCAAATGATGTCAAAGCAATGAAGATAATCATCTATTTAGTAAGAGATCATCTACTACAGCGTATTTTTACCTTGAAGGCAACTTATGAGATGTATGAAGAAGATGTTTGAGAGAAACAACACAAACATAGCCCTTACATTGAAGCATCAACTTCAAAATATCAAGATGACGAAAGCTGACAGCATTGCCACCTTTTTCATGAGGATATCAGAGATCAGAGATCAGCTAGGTGCCATTGGAGAAACAGACAGAGAACTTGTCATGACTACTCTCAATGCTCTTCCAAAACATTGGGAACCATTTCTTCAAAGTATCAGTGGAAGAACAGATCTACCTGAGTTTGATCGTCTATGGACAGACTGCACCCAATAGGAAACCAAACTTATAGCCAGAGGAGTGCAAGACTCCCATCATGATGACAATCAAGCTCTTGCTTCTCATGCAAAGAGAGACAAAAGAAATAAAAGAAATTTTAGCAAAGCATTCAAAGACAATAAAACTTCAACAAATCCAGGTCATGAACGTAGAAAAGACAATTCAAAGATTCAATGTTTCGGATGTGACAAGTATGGACACATTGAAAGAAACTTTCCTACCAGGAAGAAAGGAAGACAACTTGCATCCACTATCGATGTTAATCCAGAACCACATCCGAGAGATAAAGACATAAAAGATGAAGCATTCTTCTTCATTTCAACACTCTCAGGTACGGTTCCTACAGATAGTGATATTTGGTTAATTGATAGTGGTGCTTACAGACACATGACTGGATACAGAGAACATCTTACAGAGCTTGTTGAGAAAGAGTCTCATCTACATGTTGTACTTGGTGATAATGCCAGATATACAGTGAAAGGAGTTGGAACTTCTACCTTCCAACTAGATTATGGCATACCACTTCAATTAAGTGAGGTACTATATGTACCTGGGATGAAAAGGAGCCTTGTCTCTGTTTTTTCCTTAGAGTATAAAGGCTACACAATTACCTTCTCTGAAGGAAAATTTCTTGCATGGCACAAGAACTCACACATGGATTATGCCCCGGTGATTGGTGTTCGAGAAAATAGTTTGTACAGATTCACTGTCTGACCAGTCCAGGCCTTGTTACATGATAATATCAGCTTGAGCGAGCTATGGCATAGAATACTTGCTCATTTACATTATAGAGCCCTTCCCGCTCTGGGTAAGATGGTAACAAGCCTTCTAGAGATACATGTTCAGCATAATGGCATTTGCAGAGGTTGTGCTCTTGGAAAGAATGCCAAGGGGTCCTTGAGCAATGACAATAGATCCAAGGGGATCTTAGACTTGATACATATAGATGTTTGTGGACCCGTGATTGTTTCTTCCTTGAACAGATATTTGTACTGTGTGCTCTTCATCGATGATCACTCTCGGAAGACGTGGACTTACTTCTTGAAGACCAAGGATGGAGTCCTTGTGAGATTTCAAGAGTTTAAAGCTCAGGTTGAGAACCTGACTGGGAAGAAGATCAAGGTGTTGAGATCAGATAATGGAGGAGAGTACACCTCCATGGATTTCAATGATCTTTGTATTGAGGCAGGTTGTAAAACCTTGTTTCCCCCAATTTGTAATTAATCATAAAATAGGAATTACCATGCTAAGGCATGAGGACAATGTAAATGTATTATTGACTGAGTTGCCAAATAACTGATTGTGGGGGTGAATCCTTGAAAGTACTGGCCATGATATCACTAGAGGAAGAATGTGAAAACTATACAAGAGGGTTCATATATCAAATAACCCCAAATCTCCCTTGATAAGGATGACAAACCTCCTTCGAATCCCAAGGAAAGAAAATCAGTTAATGAAGAAAGGACTGGTGGTTGAACAATCAACCACCCCCATGAATGGAAACATGGGCTGTCAGCCCGAAGTACCGCAATGACCTGCAGACCTGAGCTTCCTTCTGACAGAAGGAATAGGATAGGTCAGAAAAAACCTTCTAGGGTAAAGGGGATACACAAGGGAGAAGAGACACAGGATGAAAGAGCGTAAGCTCGTAAGGGAGATGCTCCAGCGGAATCACGAACAGAGGGCTGCGAGCTTGATGTGAAAGAGCATCTGAGAAACCTCGTCGAGGCCATAACCGAGAGAGAAAGCTTTGAGTTGCAAAGAACAGGACCCGAGCAGGAGCTGGGACAGAGACATAACTCCTAAGAACTGTGAGAACTCCATGGTGATATCATGGCTTGGCATGGGGGTGGCCAGAGTGCTAAGAATGAATGCCTCTGAGCCTATGGTCGGGTGGAAGGACGAACACCCACAGTCGGTTGGTTGGCGGCAACCTGTAATAGATAAGCGATCTCCTGCCCTGTGTAATTTAGTTGTAACTGTGTATGAATTGGTTATACTGCGTATGCCTTCAGGAATGTGAATGAATGATTAATGGATATATTGTATCCCTTCTATTTCTGCATGGTTGTATAATTAGGAAAGTAAGGAATTATATGGTTCAGACATGACTTGTTCTCATAAACTCTTGAGTTTTGTAGTGTCTTAAGCTAGAGCCACGAACTATGAGCTCGTCGACCTTAGGCATAGTTGCATGTACGATGGTTTACTCACCTAGTCATTCTGAGTCCCTTGGAGGACAGAGTTTGTTAAGCTCATGAGAGGTAGTGTAGATATGCACAGGTTCTCTGCGATCAAATAGAACCCCAAAACCCCTTGATGAAGGAGCGCAATAGTTGTGTTGAAGACTCTTCTAAGAGTCAAGTCCAGGAGAAAGAGCGCAAAGTTCTCAAGTCCTTCATAGCTGACGAAGCTCAGGAAGGATAGCGAGTTTCAAATACCGAAAGAGAGTACCCTTTCGTTTGCTAGATGAACGGACGAGACCCTTTCGGAGGATTTGAGGTTTGTCATGACCATTAGATTGGAGGAAGGAACGTAGGCGTTAATGCCTCGACCCCTTTCAGCCTTCGCAAGTAGCGAAGGAATCGGGACCGTAGATCCCAAAATCCATGGGAGTTACCTGGACCGTCCATTTGTAGAGGACACATGGCGAAGATCTAAAACCATCGGGGTTCTGGACATCGGGAAAACGACGGTGAAGACCGAAGAGAATTTGCGAAAGGAGATTTCACGAAAAGATCACAGTCGTCCATCAAGGGGACATGTGGCAAGATTTAGCCATTTCGCTAACTCGTTGTTGAAAGAAGTCAACGGAAGGAGTTCTTAGAACTCACGAGATCTTGACTTAATCCTTGTCGTTGATTTAAGAGAGATCATAACCGTTAGATCACGGGCTTGTGGGTCGTCGATCTAACCCGGATTTGGACCGTCCATCGGAGGAGACGCGTGGTGAGCGGTCAGAGTTCGGGGAAAGCTCTGAAATCCCGTGGGCCATTGGATCTCATAGAATAGCGAAGGGATTAAGACTGAGTGTCTTTCAACACCCTTAAGCTCAGGAGGGATAGTGACCGTCAGATCCAGATCAATGAGGGTCATTGATCTCATACACGAATTCCCATATCGGAATTCGAGGATTGGAGTGACGAGATTTGGAGTCGCTGCATCTTGAACTCCCGGTTCATGAAACTCCGAAAAGATCTGGACCGTTGGATCCAAATCATTGAGGATCATTGGATCTCGTACAAGAACTCGCGTATCGAAGCTTGGGGAATGGAGTGACCAGTGGTTTGGGTCGCTGCATTTCGAACTCCCGGTTACCGAAATCCCAATACGGCCAGGACCGTCGGATCAGGGAGAGATTCGCAACCGTCGATCTCATCGAAGGTAAGATTTTACAATTCAGGGTTTGTAGAGGGAAAGGGACGACAGCTCGTTGTTCTCTTGAGTCCCAAAAGCCGAAGGCTCGAGCGGACAGGTGGCACATCCCAGATGTAGGGGCCATGTGGATGACACGTGGCATAACCACAACACCCAGAAAGAGGTGACAGGTGGCGTGTTCTCGTCATAGGGAAGGAGTCAACACCCCATTGACCTATTTCGGGGTTTGAAGAGTCGAAAGACTTGACTCTCTTGCATCGCTGAGTCACGAAATGCAAAAAGCACCTCTTGGCTTGGCCTGTGGTCATAACCAACGATCACATGGAGGTGGATAAGGGAAGAGCTAGCCTGCGCTAGGCCCCCATAGGAATTTGGGGATTCTATCCCTTAAGGAAGAGCGAAAATTTTATTTTTGTCGTAGTGAGTATGTGACAAAATGGTATCAGAGCATGGTTACAACACTTGGCCTGCTTGGGCTCATGTACGAGTCGCGTAAGGAGATATTGTTATCTGCATTTTCTCTTTAAGGAGAAGGACTGCATAATGAAACTGTAATTTTGGAATTTCTACGAAATTTCAGCAAAGGAATTATATTGTTCCTTTGTCAAAATGATAACTACTCTTATAGGAGTAGGGATGCACTGATCAATATTACTGATAAGACCTGAGTGTGAACAACAGAGGTGGAATAAATTGTGCTATGAAGCTGCACGAGCTAGAAAATGGACATGGACTGAGTTGTTCTGTTATAGTGTGACGATGGCTACCTACTAAAGCAGGTAGAGTCTCTTGCAATTGAGATGGTTGGTTAGGTAAGAATTAAGATCCTCATGAAGAACTCCTTCATGATTTAGGAAATCTAGTAAGGACTGGTAGGATCCTTAGAAAGTTCTAATTACTGCATTATTAAAAGACTAAACCCTGAGCATATAACTCCTCACGATTGAGAGGACTAATGAAAATATGTAGAGTCAGATTACCTGACCTATAATGGTTAGAATCGACAACAAGGATAATCTGTTTAAACAAGATTAAGAGGAGTCCTTTGGGACTATTGCTAATTCCCAAGAGTGACCCTTGTTGGTTGTTCCCATAAAGAGAGGGTAACATCCGCATGAGTTATGAATATGAGATTAGCCCTGTAAGTAACTTAAAAGCTCAGAAGAAATAGCGGGGAAATTTTGTATGCCGAACGTGCGTATAGAATAAATCTTGTGTTAAAGTTTGAAAACTCTGGAGGTTGAGCGTAGAGTATACCAGGAGGAGTAGTGGTTTTGAGTCTCGAGAGGAAACACTTAGAAAAAGTTTCTAAGTTTCGAAGAGTTGAAGCGTTCAAAGTTGAAGCGTATAAAACTAAAGATCGAAGAAAGAACAAGTACAGAGGATTGAGCGGGAGAAATCCTTTAGAAACGAATTTTGAAGATTGGATAAGATCAAGAGTCAAGATCCATTGAGAAAGAGCCGAAATGTTTCAAGTTGTTCGATCTCGGAGAAGTAGCGCATTGGTTAGTTGTGAGGAGATACCGAAATTTCACAAAACCAAAGGATTTGGAAGAAGCAACGAGAAATTTGCAAAAAGATCATAGTCGTTGATAAAGGAGCGATCTGGACCATTGATCGTCTAGAGAGAATTTAGCAATTTTGGGGATCGGGAGAATGGAGGTGAAAGGTCTTTCGACTTCGCGACACGCGAAATCGCAAAATCCCGATACGCGAAACCCCGACGAGATATGAGTTGTCAAATCGTGGAAGAACCAAGACCGTCAGATTGAGAACTCCAAAATTTCACAATTTCGGGGATCGAAGGATTCAAGGTGCTTCATAACAGAAGTCTCGAAGTCGCGAAACGCGAAATCGCGACATAATCACAACCGTTGGTTGGAGAGCTATTGGTGATCGTTGATCTGATCCGAAATTTCAGCATTTCGGGTATCGAGAGTTTGAAGGACGGAGAGTCGATTGACTCATATCGCCGATACGTGAAATCACGACACACTTTTTTGAGTTAGTGTGTGGTCACAAGGTGTGGTCACGTGGAAGAGACTTGCATTTAAGTGCTTGTACACACGGGCCGAAATTTGTGAAGACCCGTGGATTGTTTCTTATAGGTTCAAGCAGGGAATCAAAGACTGTATCAGTTCAGTGTTAAGAAGATCCTAAAACTGAGAGGTCACGCAACCCTTAGAGAGAAAGGGGGGGGTCTGCACCATATAACTATGATGACTACATACATGCTTAGGATTATGAAAATGGTTAAGTACGTCATAGATGTAAGTTAAAAAAGACGCATGTTTATATTCCTTAAGGGGAATATTTAGTAAAAAGATAAAGCTAACTCAAGGTTGAGGCCATCACAAATAGTGATGGATATGCAACAAGGAAGTTCCATGCCGAAGGAGTTCCCAGTGGAGGAACTGTGTAAGGACTTTGTTAGAAGAACAGAGTCACAACCCTAATAATTGTTGAAGGTTGGACAATGGGCTACAAGGCCTGTCCATATATAAGAGCCCTGGATTACATTTTGAAAGAATCATGTAATTAATAGAAGACTAACAACTGAATATTGACCATTCTGATAACCGAATGGAAGTGTGTAGGATGCACATGTTCATGATTCATTATGAGCAAAGAGTTTCTATTAAAGCATGTTGTGGTATCCCAAAAAGGGTTAGGGTGAGGCCTAATCAAGGCGGCTCAAGGAAAAGAGCAGGAAGATCCCGATAGGGAGTAGAAGTGCAAAAGTAGAGAAGAGACAATGAGGCCTTAGAGATAACTCGACTGGGCTGAAAAGTCCCAGACAGTGTAGGAAGAGTTGGAAGAAGGGGAGAGTCCTCAACTCTTTCCTCGCTAAGTATTATGTTTTCCCTTGGATGAGAAAGCCGGTACACCAATAAAAATAAAAAGGTCTTGACACCATAAGTAATAAGGAGTGTATTGCCGAAGATACAATCGAAATTTGTTTGTGTTGCACTTATGGAAACATTTGAGGATGTTTATGAATTCGAATGTTATGATACATGCATTTGGTTTAATATTACGACTAATGTAATTGTGTCTATGATGATGCATGTTGTGTATAGAAATGAATTGGAGCTATTGAGGAAGACAGTGGCCAATGATGGGCAACCTCAAACAGAGAATGACCAGGAGAAGGCCGCGAGTGAAAGATTGTTGACAGGGTTGTAAAAGTCCCCATAAAGCACTGGTGATGAGGTAAAAATAAGAAAGAGGGTGCTATCAGCCAAGAAACGGTATAAAGATATTTGTGTCTGTGTGGCACAAGGTATGAAGGGATTTGGTAAGAACCCCTTCTGAAATATTTTATTGTCTTAGTGTTATGCATAAACTTGAAAGGCAGTTGTATGCCTTGGATACCCAAGGTATGACTCAGGACAAAGAACCGGAATGATGGAAATATGAACGTCTGGTAGTAAACACTATTTGTAACCCTTGGAAGAATTCATGAATTGATATGTCATGAATGCATTGACAATCAAGGAATGCGTAAAGGCATTCATGTGAAAATTTTGAGTTCATGTGTATGGATTTGAGATCGTGATCGACCTATAGCAAGCAGTATGGTCCTACTATAAGAATGAAAGAAAACGAATAAACCATATGAGGAAAAGGTTGGTTAAATTCCAACACCCCATGGCCAAGAATCGGTCATAAAGTGTGACGAACTTGAAAAACAATGCAAGAATGCATTGGGTATGAATGTAGCCATGGATATTGGCACAATTGTTAAAACCCTTTTGAAATGTTGAATTACGTTTTGAAAAGTTTGGTATGTTGAGATGACACTAACAGTTTGTTTGGTTGTGGAAAGAATGAATTGCAGGAAGCAAAGGGTCATGGATATGGCCGTGAGGTAAGCCCATAGGAAAGACCGATTTCCTGCTGAGCCAAACTGCGAGAAATGGTATTTCCTTTTGAGAAAGTGAATTTGATTGTTAGTATGCACAATTCTAAAATTGTTGTGATGAAGTTGAAAAGGTGCGATAAAAATGTATGTGCATGAGAACTAACAATTTGATTAGTTGAGGAATGATTACAGGAAGAAAGAGTCTTGGATATGACAATGTTGTAAGCCCATAAGGAAAATCGATTTCCTGTTGAGCTAAAATGTTATGGGAAAGAAAGTCCCATGCTTGTGAATCTGGTTTCGTACGGAACATATCTGAAAATAAAAGAAGAGATTGGAAAAATCTGTGGGTGATAGATTTGCAATAAAATTCCGAAAGTTGGAATTTATAATGATGTCTCACGAATGTTGTATACCTATGACACAGGTGAGGAGAAAAGATATGTCCAAAAGGAACAGATGAAAGCTGTCAAAGTTGAAGATGATAAAAAAAGGCTACTACTAAGCCATGAGAACCCCGTGATAAGTCATGATCACTTGAAATACATTGTGTTGAGGTAACACAAGCTGGAGGGACGCCTCGACTGTAAGACTCGATAGAGTCTCCGAAATTCTTCTTGTGCGAGAAAATCTTGGTAGGGCAAGATGGATCACCCGAGGGACTGTATAGCAGTGAAGGGGATGCATGAGCCTGGGCCTGGAGGGTAAGTGACCGCAAGGAAGAGGAGACCTTAATAGTTCTTGTAAACTATTGGAATCATGCACACGGTGGGTAGTTTCCTATGCGGGAAAAACCTTGGAAAAGAAGATGAAACCATGATAGTTCTTGTGAGCTATTGAATTGGAATCATGCACCCAATGGGTACATCAAGGAAAGCAATGAGCCTGGATAACAAAATAGTCATATGAATACAGATCCACCAATTGCATAAATAAGTATCATGCTAAGATTATAAAAATTTCCTAGAATTTTTTATTTTTTATTTTTATGTAATATTTTTGCATCAGACTATGATTAACGTGCTTGTTGTCCAGGAATTATTGAAGGTAGGTGACAAAAACTAAGGGTCTGAGAAAGGACATGACCAAGAAAGAAAGATCGAGATTTTTGAAGCAGCTGAATAAGAAAGGCATGACATGTGTTTTTGAGAAAAAACACCGAGGACGGTGTTCCTTTAAGGGGGAGGGAATTGTAACACCATGTTTCCCCCAATTTGTAATTAATCATAAAATAGGAATTACCGTGCTAAGGCATGAGGACAATGTAAATGTATTATTGACTGAGTTGCCAAATAACTGACTGTGGGGGTGAAACCTTGAAAGTACTAGCCATGATATCACTAGAGGAAGAATGTGAAAACTATACAAGAGGGTTCATATATCAAATAACCCCAAATCTCCCTTGATAAGGATGACAGACCTCCTTCGGATCCCAAGGAAAGAAAATCAGTTAATGAAGAAAGGACTGGTGATTGAACAATCAACTACCCCCATGAATGGAAACATGAGCTATCAGCCCGAAGTATCGCAGTGACCTGCAGACCTGAGCTTCCTTCTGATAGAAGGAACAGGATAGGTCGGCAAAAACCTTCCAGGGTAAGGGGGATACACAAGGGAGAAGAGACATGGGACGGAAGAGCGTAAGCTCGTAAGGGAGATGCTCCAGCGGAATCACGAACAGAAGGTTGCGAGCTTGATGTGGAAGAGCATCTGAGAAACCTCGTCGAGGCCATAACCGAAAGAGAAAGCTCTGAGTTGCAGAGAACAGGACCCGAGCAGAAGCTGGGACAGAGACATAACTCCTGAGAACTGTGAGAACTCCCTGGTGATATCATGGCTTGGCACGAGGGTGGCCAGAGTGCTAAGAATGAAGCCTCTGATCCTATGGTCGGGTGGAAGGACGAACACCCACAGTCGATTGGTTGGCGGCAACCTGTAATAGATAAGCAATCTCATGCCCTGTGTAATTTAGTTGTAACTGTGTATGAATTGGTTATACTGCGTATGCCTTCAGGAATGTGAATGAATGCTTAATGGATATATTGTATCCCTTCTATTTCTATGTGGTTGTATAATTAGGCAAGTAAGGAATTATATGATTCAGACATGACGTGTTCTCATAAACTCTTGAGTTTTGTAGTGTCTTAAGCTAGAGCCACGAACTATGAGCTCGTCGACCTTAGGCGTAGTTGCATGTACGATGGTTTACTCACCTAGTCGTTTTGAGCTCCTTGGAGAACAGAGTTTGTTAAGCTCATGAGAGGTAGTGCAAATATGCACAGGCTCTCTTCGATCAAATAGAACCCCAGAACCCCTTGATGGAGCGCAATAGTTGTGCTAAAGACTCTTCTAAGTGTCAAGTCCAGGTGAAAGAGCGTAAAGCTCTCAAGTCCTTCATAGTTGACGAAGCTCAGGAAGGATAGCGAGTTTCAAATACCGAAAGAGAGTACCCTTTTGTTTGCTAGATGAACGGACGAGACCCTTTCGGAGGATCTAAGATCGGTCACGACCGTTAGATTGGAGGAAGGAACGTAGGCGTTAATGCCTCGACCCCTTTCAGCCTTCACAAGTAGCGAAGGAATCGGGACCGTAGATCCCAAGATCCATGGGAGTTACCTGGATTGTCCATTTGTAGAGAACACGTGGTGAAGATCTAAAACCATCGAGGTTCTGGACATCGGGAAAACGAGGGTGAAGACCGGAGAGAATTCACGAAAGGGGATTTCGCGAAAAGATCATAGTCGTCCATCAAGGGGACAAGTGGCGAGATTTAGCCATTTCGCAGACTCGTTGTTGAAAGAAGTCAACGGAAGGAGTTCTTAGAACTCGTGAGTCGCGAGATCTCGACTTAATCCTAGTCGTTGATCTAAGAGAGATTGTAACCGTTAGATCACAGGGCTTGTGGGTCGTCAATCTAACCCGGATCTGGACTGTCCATCGGAGGAGACGCATGGTGAGCGGTCAGAGTTCGGGGAAAGCTCTGAAATCCTGTGGGCCATTGGATCTCGTAGAACAGCGAAGGGATTAAGACTGAGTGTCTTTCAACACCCTTAAGCTCAGGAGGGATAGTGACCATCAGATCCAGATCAACGAGGGTCGTTGATCTCATACACGAATTCCCATATCGGAATTTGGGGATTGCAGTGACAAGAGATTTGGTGTCGCTGCATCGTGAACACTCGGTTCATGAAACTCCAAAAAGATCTGGACCATTGGATCCAAATCATCGAGGATCGTTGGATCTCGTACAAGAACTCGCGTATCGGAGTTCAGGGAATGGAGTGACCAGTGGTTTGGGTCGCTGCATTTTGAACTCCCGGTTACCGAAATCCTGATACGGTTAGGACCGTCGGATCAGGGGGAGATTCGCAGCTGTCGATCTCATCGAAGGTAAGATTTTGGAATTCAAGGTTTGTAGAGGGAAGGGGACGACGGTTCGTTGTTCTTTTGAGTCCTGAAAGCCGAAGGCTCAGGCGGACAGGTGGCACATCCCAGATGTAGGGGCCACGTGGATGACAGGTGGCGTAACCACAACACCCAGAAAGAGGTGACAGGTAGCGTGTTCTCGTCACAGGGAAGGAGTCAACACCCTGTTGACCTATTTCGAGGTTTGAAGAGTCGAAAGACTTGACTCTCTTGCATCGCTGAGTCGCGAAATGCGAAAGGCGCCTCTTGGCTTGGCCTGTGGTCATAACCAACGATCACATGGAGGTGGATAAGGGAAGAGCTAGCCTGCGCTAGGCCCCCGTAGGAATTCGGGGATTCTATCCTTTGAGGAAGAACGAAAATTTTATTTTTGTCGTAGTGGGTATGTGACACAAGGATCAAGAGGGAGTACATTGTTCCTTATAACCCTCAGCGGAATGGGGTTGCAAAGA
This sequence comes from Picea engelmannii, assembly GCA_009831015.1. NCBI lineage: Eukaryota > Viridiplantae > Streptophyta > Pinopsida > Pinales > Pinaceae > Picea > Picea engelmannii. The sequence continues at coordinate 42,519 of ML782597.1, read as the reverse complement.
GGAAGAACATAACCATTATTGAGGCAACCAAAGCGATGACACATGATCATAATCTACCTATGATTATGTGGGAAGAAGCATCCATGACAAATGTCTATGTTTAGAACATGAGTCCTCATCAGATTCTGAAGAACGTGACTCCTGAAGAAGCCTTCACCAGAGTGAAGCCTGAGGTTGGACACTTCAGGATATTTGGGTGTCTAGTATACTTTCATATACCCAAGGACAAGAGGACCAAGCTAGACCCTTCATTTGTGGGGTACAATGAATCTTCAAAGGCATATCGGATATATAACCCTAGTCAGAGACAAATCAAGGTTAGCAAAGATGTCACTTTTGAGGAAGAGATAACCTTCTGAAGATCTAGAGAATCTCAGATGGAGATTGACAGTAAGAAGAAGGAAGAGACAATACCTTTTCCCCCTTCAACAGTTCAGAGGGAGACAATTATAGATCCAGTTGATCTAGTTGATGTTCCCAAAGACATTGCAGTAGGCCATAACAGGTTTGTTTGGGCTCGACAGACTCTGCAGGAGACAGAGGGACATGCAACTCCTCGTGGCACATTCCGAGAGAGCAAGAGACCACAGAGATTTTCTAGCTATGTTTCAACTATGAGCCACATCATTGATATTGAGCCTTCTTGTCATGGAGAAGCAGCAGGTCAGTAGGTTTGGCAAGATGCCATGACAGAAGAGTATCATTCCATCATGAAGAATGATGTGTGGGATATTGTTCCGAGACCGAAAGGGAAGTCTATAGCGACTTCCAAGTGGATCTATAAGATCAAACATGCAGCTGATGGAAGTGTCGAGAAGTACAAAGCAAGATTTGGGGCTAGAAGATTCTCTCATGTGGAGGGAATAAATTATGAGGAAACATTTTCTCATGTTGCCCGATACACTTCCATCCGTACGATTATTGCTCTTGCAACATCCATGAGTTGGAAATTACATCAGATGGATGTAAAGACAACCTTTATCAATGGTGAGATTGAGGAAGAAGTTTACATCGAGCAGCCAGATGGACTCGTGATACATGAGCGGAAGTGTCATGTGTGCAGGTTGAAGAAAGCCATGTATGGACAAAAGCATAGTACATTGCATTATGTGTGGCAGTCCACAAAGTAGTGTGGCTTCACAAGCTCCTTGCAAAATTATTTGGTCATGAGATGGATTCCACCATTATTCATTGCGATAACCAGAGTTGTGTGAAGCTCTCCGAGAATCCTGTGTTTTAGGATAAATCAAAACACATTGAGATCAAATACCATTACATCAGAGATATGGTGCAGAGGAAAGCAGTACATGTGAAGTACCTTTCTACACATGAGCAAGTTGCAGATGTCTTCACCAAACCGCTTTCCAGGACAAAGTTCGAGTACTTCCGTGAGAGACTTGGCCTAGTGGAGAATGCCTCCCTAGCTGAGAGGGAGTGTTGATGATTGCAACTTCATTGGACATTTTCCAGGTCGTTCTCCTCTGGAGTAAGTTGAGACGATCTGTGAGAGATCCCATGTGATGGGTGTGTCATACTCCTTTGGACTGAGTTGAGATGACATGTGGTCTCTTGTCGTGCTCCTCTGGACTGAGTTGAAACGACTTAAGTTGGTCCCCTATCAGACTCCTATAGACATAGTTGAGTCGAATTGAGATGGCTCTCTAGATGGTACTCCTATGGACTTAGTTGAGTTATTTTGTTGAGAGTGACATCCTTGTGGCTGAGCACAGGTGGATGTGTCCCTAGTGGCTGAGCATTAGAGGATGTGTGGATCCCTTGCTATATTGTCTGAGAGTAAGATTTGTTGTAACCTTAATTTGTGTTGTAAAGGGTACCAGTCAACCCCACCATGTAAAATATAATTAATATTGTGTAATGATTAATTGTATTATTCAAATGAACAGGTCGACCCTATTGTACCAATAGACGCATCCTTTTGATGTGTTAGGTCTTGTATAAATAAGAGTAGATCCCCATTGTGGATCTCTCTCTCTCTCTCTCTCTCTCTCTCTCTCTCTCTCTCTCTCTCTCTCACACACACACACACACACACACACACACACACACTTGTAACATTCTCTCAAGACAAGTTGTACGACTAAAGTGCACACTTCTTTTAGGCGCAAGTTTCTAGGTCATAGAGCACCCTCTTGTGTGCTCTACGATTTATGGTGTGGGGGATCTTCTCTGGACTCTAGAGCAAAGGATTGATGGGTTTTCCCTTGATTGAGAAGGGTTTCCCCAGGATCAACTCTTGTGTTCTTGTGCATGGTTATTCTTCTTGTGATCTTGGTTACTGCAGCTATTATATATGGTATTGTTGCATTGTTTATGGTTCAAGTACATGCTAAATTGAAATAAACTACATGTGCATGAGCTAAGCATAAAAAATTCAACAAACTTGTGGACAAACAATGTTAGCTACATTTTGTATAAATAGAGATCATAAGATCTCATTTTAAACATAACTCACCCTCTTGTGAGAGGACTTCGTATGAAATTTTCGGCCCTCTTGGCTCTTTCTATCTCTTGTGCACTTGTGTATGCCTATACTTATAAATGGTTGATGGAAGAAGTGATGCACTAACCTTGAAAGATTATTCTATTGCTATTGTGTTGGATTATCTTGGCATTTTTCCTTGAATTGGTATGGTTTTTACTTTCTTGCTATCATTTGTTTCAAGTCAAGGTTATTGTGATAGGAACTAGGTGGGAAGTATAAGGGCATACACCCCCACCTTAGTCTTCATCACTTTATGCTTCATCTGATTGCTTTAACAAGGGGTTTTCTAAGAGAAGTATAAGGGCATACACCGTCTTAGCTTAAACCCTAGCCTATAGAAACTTGCCTTGGGAAGTAAAAGGGATTACACCCCCAAGGAGGTAGCTTCTCTAAGCTCTTTGTTATTTTGATTCCATTAACCCAATAGTAAAGGCACTAGTCATACCCTTTTTTGCATTGAAGATATAAAATCATTGCCTTGGGAAACGTAATTTTCGACTTTTTGAAAGTTCTCTTGCTTGAAGTTGATTTCTTCATTGAGAGGAGTCTTCCCCCACTAGGGCATCCCCTCTCTCCCAATACTCTAATTGTTGTTATAAATTTTAACCTACAACCATTAGGGTTCCATCACCTTGGCTACTAACACTCTCATAACTCCTAAACTAACCCTAGAGTAGCTCTCTAACTTTGTTCATTTACTCTACTAACCAGGGCACATCTTTTGAGCTAGTTCTTAGCAACTTTTCATAGTTGATTTTGTTGTTGCTTGCCACTAAATGCTACAGCCATAAGGCTGCAATTTTCTACAGAAAACACATGTTACAACAACCATTTTACCTAGCTTCTTAAGTGTCCTTTTTCAGCCTATGTTCATTGCTAGGTTTAATGTTGATTTACTTAACTAGTCTACATCTTTATATGTTGATTTTAGATGTTTTATTTGTTGATATAAATTGATATCTACTGCTGGAAATTAGGGGCAGCAAGATTAACTTGATGAACCAACTAACATCTATCATTGCAAAGTGTCTTTTCTTGTGTCTCGAGAAGGTACAATCATCCGAAGAAGTACTATACCTGTGGGACAACAATTACTTGATTTACAAGGCATCTTTTCCCACCTTTCATTCCACTTAGACTTGACCTCTAGGGGCTTCACTTCAATTTCCCTCCATCTCCATCTCAATCCCCCTAGGGTCATCGGGATCGCCTCCCTAGAGTGACCTAGTCACCCTTGAAGTGTGGGACTTACATCCAGGTGACATTGGGTGTAGGATTCCCAAGTTGTAGCACTTGCTTTGTGGTTGGGTCGAGCTTTGCCCAACCTAAAACTTGCGCTATAACAAAAGTTACAATAATTCAACACTCCCCCTTAACAAGAAGAGTATTCTACTGACAACATCAATAACAATTGACTGAACTCAATACAACATCAAGAGGAGGGGACATCGTCATCAACATCAAGAACATTGTCGGTCATATCTATAGGTCATCGGAAGTTTTTTTCATCATCAACATTAGTAGAAACTGAACACCATCATCATCTGCAGTGTGGAGCTGGAGTAAAATCATCATCATCAACAACATGAAGCTAGAACAACATCAACATCATCAACATCATCATCATCAATAACAACATGAAGTTGGAACATCAACATCGACAACACTAAGTATCATCAACATCGCTCCCCCTTTCGAGCGAGTTCATTTCGGACAACACCAAGCTTGTCTCGGAAATACTCAAACTTCACACGAGACAAAGGCTTAGTCAACACATCTGTAACATGTTCATTTGTGCCAACATATTGGAGCTTTACAACTCCCTTCTGCACCATGTCACAAAGATAGTGGTACCAAATCTCTATGTGCTTCGTCTTATCATGGAACACTGGTGTAAGGTAGCTAGAGAGGTAGTGGGGGGGCCCAGAGGGCCCATAGTGATAATAGTGGAGGTCATTCAATGTAAGGTGGACTAGGTCCACTATATTATTAAATAAGGCCCACTATGGTAGTTAGATATAATAAATGCAAGAGG
>ML782597.1:5237-16633 GCA_009831015.1 Picea engelmannii | reverse complement strand
CTGGGAACAGGTGTATCCGACTATTGATTTCAAAAGTTTTCAAGGATACCCACATTATTTTGATACAAAATGGTTAAACAACTCTCCAAGATTTGGAGGCCTCCCAATTACTCACATTGTAGAATTCTTGAAGTATATAAGTGGAGATAGAATGGGAAGGGGAGGATGTTCTGGTAAAATTGTTCATACTTTCTCTGCCATCTTTTTTGCAAGATTGGTTTAAGGGTTCTTATGAAGATAGGGGTTTATCATCTTTTGTAGACCTCATCAGTAGGTTTATTGAATTTGTCAAACCACGATACTAGACATATGAAGATGCCCTTCAAAACCTCACAATAGCCTTAGAGAACGAAGGATTCACCACTGAGATTGTGGAAGATCTCAGGGATGTACACCATACTCAATACCAAGAACCCTCTGATATAGCAGGAGAGATTTATGAAGAAAATTGTCAAACCCTTGAAGAGGAGCAAGATTTTTCCCATGATTTGATAGAATATAGTGAAGATTTAACTAGAGAAGTGAATTATGAGGATGAAGCACTAGTAACCGCTCCTTCGTCCGATGAAACCCTCCAAGATCCTATCTCTCCTGCAAAAGATGAAGAGAATTTGATGAGTCATTTTCCTTTCCAGTTTTTTGATGACACTTTGTTCTATGATTCAGAAGGTGAAGAAGTAAAGGAACCCTTGGAAGAGCTAGCTCCTTCATTTTCCAATGAAGACAAAGAAATGAGACTTGGTAATGATGTATTGGACCCTATTCCATTAGATGAAGACATCCAATCCATTGATGCTCCTGCACAACAAGAAGTGAACACAGTAAGTTATTTCCCTTTCCAAAATTTTGATGATGCTTTGTTTTACGATTTGGAAAGTGAAGAAGTACTAGAGGAGCCCTTGGATGCATTAAATCCTTCATGTTATGATAAAGCTAGTGACATTGTTGATAATATTGATGAGTTCATACATGTTGGAAGACGTAAGTGGGATGTGATTGGTTCTAATGAAGATCCCATTTATGATATGGAAGGACATTTCCAAATGTTGCCTTTACAACTATCATATGAGGTTACTAATGATTTTAACATTTGGCAACAAGGAAATGATATAGTTACAGACATCTCCACAGGTGACCTAGTTCTATTTTCTCCTGATGATTTTCGATCATAGCTTGAAGATTTTGATGAGTATTCATTTGAGCACTTGGATTTATTCTATGAAGAAGATTATCAACCACCGTTGTGCTAAGATCTTAATAGAGGTGAGGACATTGCTTGCCCAAAGTATGGTACTTGTGACAAGGTTCTCCAACCCCCTCCGATTACTTTACCTCGCTATGTCACTACAGGTGTAGTTGGGAAACATGTCCCGTGTCTTAAATTTTCTCCTGGGCAAAGCCTACGTTTAGAATTCGAAGGTAGTTTGCATACCTTAAGAAGAAGTTTATTATCTCAGTCTTTCAACCTTCCCTTAAATTGTCAATCACCCTCTAGGTTCCTACTAGTCTCGTCCCAGACCTCAAGATGTGAAGATGTCCAAGGTAGCCAACTTTCAGACTCTTGAGTCGATCTTTTGAAACTTTGATTTTTCATGATCCCATTCTGAGATGGATTGAGCACTTTCCTAAGAGTGTGAATTTTGTCCCTCCCTCCTGCCTCCATGAGCTAGACTTTATGATTTCCGATGATACAATCCATTTTCTAACTCATGTTATTTTTGTGCTTGACTTATCATTGTTTTGGTTTATGATGAAGCACAGAGGCAGGTATTTTGAGACATTGCTAGGATGGTTTCACTAACTATTTGATTACACCTAGAATTCAACCAACAGGTAAGTAGAGGTAAGTTAGGTAGGCATTTGCATTCATTGTATATACCATTTCCATATCATGCTAGAGTAGTGTAGTTGTAATTTCATTTCACTTTGTATATATGATTGCTTACTTTTATTACATTGTATCATATATGAGCCAAGGGTGATATCACCACCCCAAAAGATTATTAATGGTTTTTGTTGAGATCTAGTAGATCACAGGTCATGCCAGAGATGTTGAGGTTCTCATGCGCTCTACGGTGAGCACATGTCCCTGAGTTAGAGCCAGATGTTATCCCCTATCCTAGGGATAACTAAGGAGATTATGTTTCGAGGCCCACAGGTCCTGGACATGGAGTACCGAGAGCCATATGACTTGAGCTTAGCCCTGGAGGGCCCATATTTTCTTCAGCGACTCCTATCTATCAGCAGCAACAGCATCCATCACATCGGCCTAATTCTGAAGTAGCAGTGGGTCTTGCTCCATGAGGTAATGAGTCTAGGTATCATGGCATGTGTCACTCTGATTTTCAAAGCATTTGAATATGTTCACTAAACTCTCTTTTGTTTCATGACATTTGCTTGGAAATTATGCTCTTTAACTTGTCCATGCCTAGGGGGGGGGGGTGACAGAGTGCCCTAGTAAGTTGGTTCCTTTAGGAATGAGTTTCCACTGGGTGGATCTATGAAAGGTCATCGTCCATTCCTTCCATACTTACCACTTTTCATCATTGTCCCTCTCATCTTTCCCCTACATTTGTTTGGGCGTTGGGTTTGCCAAGCTAGTAAGGGTTGTACCTTGCCTTGTGGGAAGAAGGGGCTAAAGGCCCAAAGGGTAAAGTAGCTGGCAAAAGTTAAAAGCCAAAACGAAACCTTTAGATGCTTCACCCATGGATCCCTGAGAAAGCAATAAATGGCTTCTCTGCAAGAAAAGGGGACTCGTAAAATAAAATAAAACTCAAGATCTAGTTGGTGGAAAGGAGGTCTCATCATGAGCCGACCTATTAGGTCCATGGGCATGTAGCGGTATGACACTACCATCCATCTGGTCACCAAACTAGGGTAGTGCCTCTTGGTGGCATAGCCAAAAGAAAGGGGGCCTAATCATGAGCCAACCTTCTCATTTATGTGAAGTACTTGTGGGTAACGATGTCACCACTGGTCACCATGCCAGGACAATGTCCACCATCTATTTTCTTGAAAAGAAAAAGAAATAAGACAAAGAATTAAAGGCATTGAATGGGCTAGGAAACATTGTCATCCATGACAAGGTGCAGCTCGCCCTCTACAGAGGAACCCACAGGTAAGACCTACATTTCCCTATTATCACTGCACCCCTTGCCCAAACATTCCCTACACCATCTCATACATCTACATGACCTAGATTGGTCTTCACCTGGGAAACACCCCAAACTTGAGGAGGATTTTCCCAATAGGACATCCTAAGACCCTCTCCAAACCTGCCTTGTTAAACTGCATAACGTCTTTTTGCATTTGTCTAGGTAAAGGGGCATTTGATGCACATGTTTGGGTAATTTGATTATTACACGTGATTGACATTTCTATGATCCCTGTGACTTATGAGCCCATGTAGGGCGTACTTGTTGTTGTTGCAGGACCATGCCCAACGGACAGGTACATATCCGGAGATGATTACTTCGGACCTCCATGGGGCTAAAATCCCACCAGATGGATGTTGTGACCCCAGCCAAGGGCAGAGAGAGACCAGAGGCTTCCACCAGAGAAAAAGAAGGATGTTCCACCAGAGAAACTTTGCTAGGCCTGGACCTAGGGGGATCTTTCTCTCCCCCCTAAACGTTGGCCTTGGGAGGCCCATGACGTCTCCCTTGTGACCCTAGACGTCACCCAACGTCAGATGGACATGATGGAGGCAGTTGTGTGCTAAGTGGCACATGTGGCATCATCTGGAGGCCTTGGAAGGCCTAACGTTTTTCTCATGGAGCCTAACGTCCCACCTATGAGGCCTAACGTCACCCTAGGACGGCATGATGTCACCTCTACTACACATTTTAGGGTTTAATTCTTTAATTTTATGTAAAAACTGGATTATCAATGTAATTTGGCCATGTCGGCCTTTTTTGACCTAAATTGTAATTAAAGCTCATGATTATTGTATAAATAAGGGACAAATCTCTTATATTTTGGATCATCTTATGATTTAATGAAGCACTGACATCATATGGTATTTGCAAATAACATCTCTTTTCTTGTTGTCTTGTTTTGGGCAGGTACACTTAAATATTATTTTGCTTCATCTCATTAAAACCTTGGAACTTTTGCTCAGAGTGACATTTGAGAGGAGTGGGAATTTCTTACTACTTTTACCTTAGCCTTCTCAGACCCCCAGGTCACTGGCGATGTCTCCCCTGGGGTACTACTCCTAAATAGAAAGAGGTGTCTTATTAAGGTGACAGTGATAGGACATCCTCCTTGTTATGCCAATTTAGTATTCACTTGCCTTTGGCTTTAGGCAAATACACATTGCGTGATAACAGGTACCACACACCCTCTACAAAAGCACCCATGAATGAGACACTACGACCTCTTGTATGTCATGAGCCCTATGCCCATTGAGTCTGGACTCTGGACCCTAACCACTTCACCCATTATACATGGCTTAGAGAGGGATTTCTTGGAAGCTCTCCTTGACCTAGGGCAAGATCTACCCAATAGGTCACCTCGTCAACGCTCCCATATTCAAGCATGACAAGTCGCATATTGTCTTTGAGCACTTAATTGTTTGATATAGTGATCTTTGATGCACATGCTTAGGTGGCTCATTTTTTGATTGGATTCACTTATCATGATGTTATGACTTGAGATCCTTGGAGGGCATGCTTATTTGTCTTTGCAGGGCCTAGTTGGTGGACAGTTTTGGAAGAGAAAGCTTAGCTTGGGCTTCCATGGGGATTAAATCCCACAGGTGGATTCCAAGGGCCCGCATGCCGGATGAGAAAGATCAAACTTGGAAGGCCTAAAAGATGACTTGGACGACATAACCTAGTGTTGGTGCAATTATATGCATAATATATTACCAAACATAAATTGTCAACCGGGATTCGTAATCAGTAGAGTTGATGCACTATATGTGTCGATAATAGATAGGTGCATATGTCTGTTTAGTATACATTAAATAAGAAAACCATTTAGAAACCAACACACTCTTAAAAACAACAATCTTCACACAACTCGAAAGCTGGAAAGAAAAACTCATAAACAAACAAAAGATCTTGCTCAAGTGATGGATCTGTCCATTGATGGCTCATGAAAGGAAAATATGAACTTTGGTTCTATCCCCTGAAACAACTAAACTAACAAGTGGGATGCCTCATTAAAGCTCATGTATGGTGAAATATGGAGATCTAACTATTCCTGCATTACCACACTTTGCAACACATTCGAAGAGTGAAATCAAACAAAATAACAGGTACATGAAATGAAAATCTACACTAACAATTTACAATAAGCTTATCAAGCTGGATCAGTGGCCCTTGTCGATGCCAACATGGAATCTTTTAGATCAACAGATGATAACTTCTGAGAAAGACAAAATCACTGAATCCAAACTTGCATTAATCTTCAACAAGTAGGTTTACAAAAGAAGTCTCTTCATGAATCCAATCTACATCATAACAATTCTCCTCAAGAACCTATCTCATAACAATTCCCTTAATCTACATCATAATAATTCTTCTCTCAATCTACATAATAATGATTCTCATTCCCCCCTCATGAAGAGAAGGCACTCTCTTTTATACATGAGATCTTTGAAAAGGAGATAAACATCTCATAATTACAAATCCACTTTTCTCTCAAACCATTCCCCTTTATTACAAAATACAATCTCTTCAAATCCTCACACATATCTCTCATATATCTTGGATAAGATATGACAACTAAATCTCCATGATCTTCTCCTTGGATTAGTATTGAATTATCTCCTCAAATCTTGAAATGGAGGAAGTATTCGAGAAGTCTTTTGAATTAATCTTTCACATATTCCTACACATGATAAAGCTCACACATTTTTGAGATATATGAAAACATGTCAATTTTCTAATATTTAATCACAAATTCCCTTTTAATACTAAAATAAATGATTTGGAAAATAATAAGGTTTAACCCATATTTAATTATGAAAATGGTATCATGAAAGGTTAATGGGGCGATGAAATGTGAAGACTAATGAAGGGAAAGGTGGATGGAAATACGATATTTCTGAGTCCCAACATACCCCCCAACTGAACTTGTTGCATGTCCTCATGCAACCATGCATGGGTCTTCTCAAGAAATTTTGGCATTTGAACTTTGGCTTTGAGTGATGATAATGAATATTTCCAGGATGGGATTTACATGAGTAACAGCTGACATTTTCTTATGGTTGGTTTTTGTGTGACAACCATGAATATAGAGAATGTTGGTTCTTGTGTAAACAACATTCATTTCGTTATTTGTTCTCTTGTTGTTATAATAATAAAATGTTGGTTCTTGTGGAAACAACATTCATTTCGTTATTTGTTATGTTGTTGTTATGATAATAATTTACCCATTTTCTTGCTGGAATAAGAATACATCACTGAGTATAAGAAAGCCCTTTTTACATATTTGTGAATCATGCCAATATATAAATCAATGCTTATGAAGCAAAGTGCAACAGAGTATCGTTGGAAGAAAAAATTGTTGGTAAATGGTAAATGAGACGAAAAATGGAATGGTGGTGGAAAAATGGAGTGATGATAGCGAATATAGTTCCCCGCCCCNCATAGAAGTGAAAAGGAAAGGGAGCATGGTGAGGGATTTTTCCAAATTCATTCACTCTAGCATGTAAGGAATTGCATGCTGGAGCATGGAAGATGTCACTGCTGCATGATCATGTGAAAGGTGAATGCTACTGTAGCTTCAACTACTGTAACTGTTGGATCAGAGAATGTGACGTGGAGGAATCTTAACTGTTGTTGATGAATCATGGAAAAGAGAAAGAATGAAAGTGGAAATGTATTAATCTCATATAGCCGAAGTCATGTTGTTGTAACTGTTGAGGAGTCATGGAAAAGTGTATGGTCTTCACCTGCTGCGAAACCCGATTGTACAATTCTAGTCATGCGAATGAATGTATCGATGTCAAGCATGAAGAGAAGTCATTGGATTACCGACCATTGATGAATGTCGATAACCAATGCGAGGCGAACTCACCATTGATGTCAATGAGTGCCAAGGTACTCGAGTACATCTTGCAAAGTGCGAATGAATGAGTTGATGTCAAGCCACTTGCAAGATCTGACGATCAAGGGACAAGGATGTATTCCCATGATTGTCAGCGAGAGAACTTGCCATTAAGGCATGCAAGCCTCCAAGTACTCCAAAGAAACTCTAGTCTATATCCCAGATAAGGTGTTGAGGTCGATGGGGCAAGACTTGTTGAAAGGTGGGCCTTAAGGAATCCCACATCAGTCAACGCAAGTTCTAATAAAAAGATTGGTAGGACTATAGGAAAGATCTCAGTAGCAAGAATGTGTATGAAAAAGAAAGCAGGGTAATGTAGTCGTCAAAAGGGAACTGAATGGTTTTATTTGTAAGGTAAAATGAATGGAAAAATAGGAAAGAGATGTATGCGACTCAGAAAGATAGGCGTGTGTGAAGCCATGACGGATAAGGCAATGAAATAGCGGACTCCAGCATGGATGACGAATAAGCTCGGAAGGAGAAATGCGGGAAAACATTCATGACACAAATGGGTTTATGAACGGTTTCTTATGTAACTGCAAATGTCATGAGATGTATGAAGATCAGCTCCTTCAAAGTGTCCAACAGGGCATGTTTCACGGAAAGAGTGTGTGATTATTGAAAATCACTTCATCATGAGATGCGACCAACTGTGAACCTGAAAAAGCTTAGTACCAATTCCTGCACAAAAACTTGTGAGAAGTTTGAAAAACATAATAATGGAGAGAGAAGTACAAATGCGGCAAAAGAAAAGACGCTTTTGCCTGTTGTTGTTGCGCGCTAGATTCTTCTCCCAATTTCTGTCAAAGTGACTTCAAGAAAACAAATTAGTGTTTAAGCGTAAATGCATGTTTGGATATTGTGTCCAAGAATGAGTGAGATGTCCATTTGCAAAAAAAAAAAATTCAAAATTTTTGTTATTTATTTTATTTAATATTTTTTTATTTTTATTTTTATTAGTATTTTTTTTATGTCACCTAAAATTTTCTTTTTAATTATCATTATTATTATTATTTATATAACAAAACAAACTAAAATAAATTTATTTTTATTATTATAATTAAACAAAGAAAAATAAAAATAGGACTATTATAACAAAACCAAACTAAAATAAAATTATTTTTAATATTATAATTAAACAAAACAAAATAAAAATAGTACTATTTTAATTTTCTTGTTTTTTTTTGTATTATTTTTTTTTATAAAAAAAAACAAACAAAATAAATATAAAAATATGATTATTTCTATATTTTTATTTTAGCTAGTTTATATATATATATATATATAAAGTTTATTATGTGTTTTTTTTTAGCTATTAAACAAAAAAAACAAACAACGATACTAAAAAAAAATAAACAACTATACAACAAACAAACAAAACCAAAAATAAAATAAAAAATAAACAATAAAATAAATAAATAAACAATAAAAACTTGAGGGCATTCAATTGATCTGCTACCAAAATCCAAAACGCATCCCATGCATATAGTGGAAATGTCAAAATGAAACTCTTACCTCCTGGAAATCTGCAACGATAAGGTTGTTAGTTGGTTGATCTGCTACCACGAGGCGTTTTTGTTTGATTATTCTGTACATAGGTAACCATGCCCAAACTGCTTTTCCAGAAATCAGCGCTCAGTTGAATGAGACGAATCTCCAATAAACAGGAGATAGGAGATCTCTCGAACTCCTATTTGCCAGGGGCAGGCTTCAAGAAATCGTCTTAGTAGCGAATCGATTCACTACTGGTGATGGAAGCTACGATGAGCGAATCATGATGGTGGTTGTATATACCACAGCGAACACACCGTAATCGATATCTACTGCAGATGGCAACGATACTTCACAGGCGCAGCACACAAATACTCCAACGACCGTCGACCACACTCCACACGAAGGTCGAAGAAATGACATGAGTACCCAACACTCACAACATAATACTCTTAACAAAGAAGCAGTCAAACAAACGGAGCAATTTCTGCACCAGTCGACGCGCACTCAACAAAGGTGGTATGGCTTCTCTGATAAACCTTGTCCTGCCAATCAACAACAATTGATTGTCCAGTTTGAACTGACGCTCCATTGATGTAGAAGACGTTTCTGACAGCCTTCATTGTTGTAATAGTTGTTTTGTTGTTCAATGGAACTCTGTCGTTGCTACTGCAACAAACCGCCAGTTGTATGGAGCCTTTGTTGTTCAATAGAGCTCTTGTTGTGTTGGATTTGATTGTTGTAGCAATGGATGTTATTGCTGCAATGGTTGGGACTGAGATTGGAGCAGGGAGAGAAGTTGCTACTGTTGTGACTGTTTCCAAAATAGTGATGCACACGATCTTCAGCGTATGCCAAGACCCGTTGGCGGTGGTTTTGTCGCTGGTAATCAACGCATCTATAGCCAGATTGATCCCAATTTTATGACCTCGAGAGTGCTAAACACAGTTTCAATTGACAGCAAGACGATGAGTTTATTGTTGAGAAACAACACTATAATTGTAACTAAAGATGCTCTCCTTCAACGAACACACTGATCACGCAGACCTCTGACAATTCTGCACACTGGCCGTTTGTGGATTTTTATGCAGGAAATTGCTGGATCCAAACTACATGCACACGAGATCCTTTACATCTTCAACACACAGCTGGTGGCTTATTCTTCGTTCACGTTCCACGCTTAGAGGGACCAAAAATTCACAAATGTATCACAGTGCCAGTAGGCTCATGAACAGCTTCTCTGAACTCCTTCATGCTATTCGGGAAACGCTGCTCAAATGGTGGAAGAGGCAAAAACTCTGGAGCCAATGGATCCACTGTGTGATGACTACGCTTTTCCTTCATTGACTCGGAAGTTGAAGGACCCACTATCAATGCGGCCCTTGCCCCTACACTCCCGAGTATTAAAACTTCATCTTTCTCCAAGAATGATATCTTGTGTGAATGATCAATTCCTCTGGAAATTGAAATCCTTCTTGACTTTTGGAGGTAGATGTTCGCTCTACTTGTATAATCTGAGGCAGAATTATCCTTGCATGTCGATGAAGTCATATTGGCATGTATGCATGCTATGCCTTCCTAGTCCTGTGTCGTTGCCTCTTCTAGCTCTTCAAACCCTTGGCCTATAGGATACAGAACCGCGCCCCTTCCAAGAATTGCAGAGAAGTTGACATGGGAAGTCTTTAGAGAAAATTTGATTGAACAAGTTGACAAAGAGTTGATTACTTTACAATACATGTTGGGGTTCTTCTACGCTACATCCCTCTGACTGTAAAGTGAATGACTGGAATTGTGTCTCGAGGAGGCTCTATCCATGCAAAGTGATGTTTGGCATATCATAAAGAGAATTTTGCATATGAGCATTGGGAAGACATACTTGACATCTGTAATCAATATGATATTTCCCTTTCTATTGGAGATGGCTTGTGGCCTGGCTCTATTTATGATGCAATCGATGCTGCACAATTTTGCAAAGAAGTACCCATCTATGCGGTCTCTTCTCAATGTTTACCAAAATTTTAAATTTGTTTATTTATTTATTTATTTATTTTTATTCCATTTCAAAAAAAACAAAAAAAAAAGAAATCTAGAATTTTTTATTGATTGAAGATAAATAAAAATTCATGAAAAATTTATTAGCAAATGGAGACAAACGGGATTGCAAATTAAATATGAAATTGTTTAAGCATATTTGCAAATCATCAATTTATTAATTCCTGAAAACTTTAGAGACATCTTGCTTTCCGCACGAAGCGCGGAGGAGAGCATACTTATTGAAAACTAACCTACCTACTCTACTCTAATTAAAAGTTAGAAATTAATTAAGTGTAGTCAAAGATCCAATGTAACCATAAGCTCAACAGTAATAAGAATATGTTCATTGTGAATTTCACAAACGATAATCGAAAATAGACGTAAACGTGCAAAATTGACGGTTGAAATTGTAAATTAACAAAATAAAAAGAAAAATTGAATGGATCTAACCTAGTACCTCCTTGAAACCATCGTTTGATAATGCTTTCGTAGGCATAGTTTTCACTCCTCAGAACGTGTCGCAACTCCTCGTTATCCTCCTTGATCTCCTGCTCATATAACTCTTCGTCATCAAATGTGCAGAGTTCTTCGTATGTTGATTCATCGTTTGTTGTTGGAGGAGTAATTAAGCCCTCGGCTGCTGTCAAGATCTCCTCTTTGTGAGAAGAAGAGATCCCGACTTTTGCAAGGATCTGAGTGAGTTGTTCCAAGCTTACACTCATAGTTAAACCATATCGAAAAAGGAGATTGATTAATCATCAAAGATTTAAAACTAAGAAATTAAAACTATTTGTAAAAATAAAACACGCCAA
>ML782596.1:1230904-1294251 GCA_009831015.1 Picea engelmannii | reverse complement strand
ATTTTTAATTAAAATTAAAAGGGTAATTACTTGTGCAACTTGGGGAGAGTGAGACAAGTGTGTGGGTGAATAATCACTAATTAAATAATTAAAAATTTGAATTACTTGTGCATGTGGACAAGTGTCATTGAGTTTTTACCTATAAAAGAACTGGGGTAGAAGGGATATGGATCTCACTTTTTGACAGTATTGTTATGATGCCAAAATTTGGTTGGAATGTGTTTTACTTGTGAGAGTTGATATTCCAAGCTTGAGAAAGATTGGAAGCTCTTCCTTGTGAGGCAATATTTGGAGCTATTGTTTTATGGTTTCTTGTGTGTGGTCCCTTTCCAGCTCGGGGGGCTAAGGGGGAATAAGCGTACCCCTAGAATTGGCTGGAAGGTACCAGTGAAGTCTCTATGATTATCAAGTGGGAGTAAAGAAGGAGAACAATTCATTGAAGGACATCCTCAATCCTCCATCATCATCATCAGTTCCGGTATTTTTATTTCTGTAAATTGTAATTAGAATTTAAACTTGTAATGTTCGCTGGCAATTGAATTGAAAATCCTGATCTTAAAAATCGTTACTTTGTATTGTAAAACCATTATGAATGGAACTCTTCCTTTGTGTAGCAGACTTGTATATTATTATATTCCGTGAATTTTAATTTTATAACTCTTGAAATGTGATGATTCAGAGCAACGATATCTCTGCTTCATGTACCATCCAAAATAAATTATATCCCAGAATTTTGAAATTCCTTGTTCGCTGTCAATTAAATTTCCAAACTCCGAGTTCATAATTTATTGATTGCTGCTATATTAATTTACTTACTCGAATTTCATAAATTCGATATAATCGATGCTTATTTAGTTTTAATTATGGAAATTAAACTCATAGGGTCACTACAATATTTATTTGAGAACCCTGAGTTGAATTTCATTTTAAATCACTGTATAACTAGTTTGAAATCCTGGAATTCAAAACTTTAGTTAGTCATTGTCAAGTAAATTATTTTTTGAAATTAAGTCCAGAATTTGAATTTAAGTGGCCACTGCAAAATAATTCTACACTCTGAAGTTTATGTATTTTATGTGGTCATTGCAAAATTATTCTACACTTTGAAGTTTAGATACTTTATGAGGTCGTTGCAAAATTAATTTTGAGACCCAACTCTTGAACTTGTTATGGTAGCTACAAAAATATTGGGAAAACTTTGGAAACCAGAAATTTTAGGGTCGTTGCTAAACTTATTTACAATACGAACTTTGAAATTTGTATGATCGCGGTTAAATTAAATGGAAATTCAATTTTGAACTTCATAGGTTCACTGCAAAATTATTTGGCAGCTCTAGAAATTAGAAATTGTTGTTTGGATTTTAATGTAAGGTTCTAATACGTTTAGAAGGTACATAAACCTTGACAGTTGATATATATATTTATACACTATGATTTCGTTGATCTTTGGTTGTTTGTGGATATGAACTAACCTATGTCAATGTTTCATCGAAACTTTCATAAAAGATCTAGCTAAAGAAAGTACAAACACACATTATCAAGAAATGACGAGAGATTCAATATGGAAGAATGAGAAAATATATTCACACTACTTCAATGAGTTGATGAATGATACATAGATGATGATCAATGTGATACAATGAATGAGTGGAATACACTCATATATAAGACATAACATTCCATAATTAAGAAAATAAATGAAGCAATTATCTTTCCTTAGGAATGCATGCATGCACATAGTGATGGTAAAAATAGAAAGTCTAAAATAGAACTAGTTAGGTAACTCCTACTGAACTAATGTGTTGAAAATAGTAATTTCTCCAACACCCCCCTTGAACATCATTATGGAATAAAAACGAGTCCTGACAACTAGGCCATATTAGGTACTCATGTACAATGAAACTAATGAACACTAAATAAAAATGAGGAAAGAGGGAAAACCATGTGGGAACAAAACCCCCCCTCAAAAGACAATGCATCAAAAGAAAAAAAAGAAGTTTCCAGGAAACTATGTTCTTCACTCCAAGACAATCCCGCAAAGTCTGAAACTTATGCTCACTGAAAGTATTCATGAATATGTATAAATATGTATGGATCTGATGAATTCCTTTGGCAACCTGTCTAGCCTTGTACATCTTGATCTTGTCGACCCATCTGCACCTAAAAATATTTCTTTATGTTGGAAGTGGAACCAGATCCAAATTTTGATTCTCTAGAAGTGATTCATACTCCTTCTGCATGGTTGTTGTCCATAATGGATTTCCCATAACCTCACTGTAGAACTGTGGATCAAAAGATTGAACCATATATCAATGCATGGGCATCACATGTTTAGAAGATGAAAGTACATGAGAAGACTTGTCATGCCAAGATCGAGTCCTCCTCAAATCCAATGTATTCCTTGCAAGGATTCCTGCTGCCTGAAGTGTGGTATGTGCCTTCTTGGGCAATTGATGAAGCTTCAACATTGGATTCTTATCTGGCTGTACTACCTTCTTATTTCCATGTACAAAATCTGAGTGTATGGAATCATCTCTGATGTCTTAAACTGATGGAAGCACAAAAGTATATGCATGTTGCACTGGAAGTATATGCAAAGTACTCTCCTCATGTGTAAGTAGAAAAAATGAGTCATCGTCAGAAAACTTAGTGAATTTGTACAAACTTGACTTGTGATTCACCTCACCAATTGCAATAATGGAATTTTCATGCATGTCAAGTACAAAAATTGAATCTGATGTAAATTCAACCCTTTTACCTTTCTGAGTGATCTAATTAACTAAGAGAAGATTCATAGAAATATTTGGAACATGTAAAACATTCTTAAAACTTTCATTATGGAGTTCCACTCTTCCCTCTACTACTACTTCTACTGGAGTATCATCCCCCATGAGAATAGGGGGTCTTGAGCATGGACTCAAAGCAGTAAAAACTTCCCTTTTTGCTTCCATATTATGTGATGCGCCAGAATCTATAATCCATGAATCAGATGAGGAATTAATTGCAACAAGAGCATTATTATTACCTTTCTTAGGAGAAAGATCTTCTTCCTTATGCTTCTTGACTCCTTATGGAATGAAGTTTCCAAGGTTGTTCTTTGAAGTACATGTGCCATAAAATCGATTTGGTTCTTCATGCATGTTGATTCTTCATGATTTGGTTTATTGTAGTAAGTGCACTACTTTGCCTTTTTCTTCTTCTTGGAATTTGAAGAGTCTTTGGAACCTGAAGAATCGTTGAATGGTTTGGAATATCCCTCCTTCTTGTTTTGTTTCTCCTTTCCGTTATGTTTGTATGATCATTTTTCATCATGCATGGTGAGTGCATGTTCTTTGGGATCATTGATTAGACCCATCTAACTGAGTTTTTTCTCCTCATTTTTTAGAGAATCAATGAATTGATCCATGGCAGGAATCTTCCAATTTGTTCCCATGAGATACCTGCCTAAATGGAAAGTGGAAACATAGACAACATATTTTGGTCCTAGCTTGGCCAAGATTTTCAGAATAAGTTGGTCCACTTGTTTAGAGTTATCAATACCACAATATGCTAAGTTCAATATCAAATATTTAAACTTAGTAAAGAAATCGTGTATATTATCAAAACTTTTAGGATCCAAAGTATTCAACTCTACTTCAAGAAAATAACCTCTCATCTGATCTTTCTTTCCAAACAAACTTTCCAAGGTGGTCTAGATATCATTTGGAGTCTTGCATGCGGCAACATGAAACCATAGATTAGTTGAAATCAATTCAATAGTAAGTCATGTGGATTCACCCTTTCGGTTCTCCCATCTCATCTTCTCAATTGTTTATGTAGGTTCTATTTTTGTCCCCATCATCATGTTGTACAGTCCTTTCCTTGTGAGTTGAAATTCAGCCTTGGGATTCCAACCAAAATAATTGTATGGTGTGAGGATTAACACCAAGTTTGATTGTAGAATAGGTGTCATATCCATCTCTCCCACTGTGTCTGAGAACCTCTAAAAGTTTACTCTCAATCTGCAAGTGAAAAACTGATAAATCACTACATAAAGGGCACTTTAAGTGGAAAATTTGTATGAGTGTCAGGAGGTGATCTTCTGACTTACTTTATGAGAAAACGGTACGGATTTTTTTAAAACGGTTAAAAACCCATTTGTACAATGGGTCAATTTACTTCTTAGATGGTTCTTTTCCTCAAAATGTTAATTTTTGGGGAGATATAACTGCAACAAGAAAGGTGTTTTTAGAAGTGATCACACCTTGCCTTAAGAGACAGAGTGACCAGTCTATAGTTGGTCTCCCTTTTCCAATGTATTGGGAGTGACCTGGTCACCTTTTTCTAGTATCTAGGGTGCGACCAACCCAAAATTTGAAAAAATCGTAAGTTTGGGTGCGACGGTCGCTCCTTTCAATAGGGATAAGGTGCGACTGTGTATGTTACACCGATTTGCTCGTTGAAACTTTGATTTCCTTATTCTCTAGCTTGTCTAGCTTGCTCCAAGTAGTGTAGCTATGATACCATGTCAATGTTTCATCGAAACCTGTACAAGAGATCTAGATAAATCAAGTACACACAAAGCTTTTCAAGAAAGGAAGAAAGATTCAATATGGAATACTGAGAAAATATATTCACACTACTCCAATGAGTTGATGATTGATACATAGATGATGATCAATATGATACAATGAATGAGTGGAATACACTCATATATAAGACATAGCATTCCATAATTAAGAAAAACAACCAAGCAATTATCTTTCCTTAGGAATGCATGCATGCATAATAGTGATGCTAAAAATAGAAAGTATAAAATAGAACTAGTCAGTTAACTCCTACTGAACTAATGTGTCGAAAATAGTAATTTCTCCAACAACCTACTGTGTGCCAAAAACTTGAATATATAAAATCCAACTGCATGTTATTTATAGCGATTTCGTAGTACCTTAAATACCATGATTTTTTATAGTTGTTGTGAGTCACTCATTCCTTATCCTAAATAATATTCCTCCTTTCTAGTGCAACTTATAACTAGACTTCAAGAAGGGCTTAAACAAATACTCTTTATAATGAATTTATATCTTAAGATATGACCTTTTATATATATCTATATATAACAATCTTCTTTTACTTACGAAATGTCTAAATTTTACTTAGATGTGAATCAATTTTTAGATTTAACCTTATTTTGAGGAGGTACCTAAATTCCTTATAATCATATAGATTGAATCCAATTTGGAAGATTGACTAGTTGAATAATTCAGTCTTATGTTAGGAATTAAGTTTAACTCTTATATTAATTCAGTCTTATGTTAGGAATTAAGTTTAACTCTTATATTAAGGATACTTAATATCTTATGTTATAGATGCATAATAATTAAATGGAAATTATCTTACTATGTCATGAAAATAAGAATTTGAGTTATTTAAAGAAATGACAAACAATGAATTTAAAGGATCGTGTGATATTCTTATTAGAAAATGTATATAAACTTGACTTTATAGATATTGAAGATTGAGAGTTAGAGTAGATATACATGAATTTATAATACAAGTTTGTTGGATGTAATTAAAGTATCCTAGATTATGGATAATCAATACTATGTTTTACATTGGATGATTCCTAATTAATTTACCCTTAGAGTGAAGAAGAACAAAAGATTAATGAATTAAATCTGAGGATAGATGAATGAGTATATATTATTGGATGAACTAATATTCATATCCTTAAAGGTCTTGATCACTTGATTAAAGTAATTGAGTAGGAAGAATATATTAATTTTACTTTGAAGTTAGATGAGTGACGTTATATTATATAAAGGAAATAATACTATTGAATATTTTCATTGTTACACTTATCTTGTGTGTAGTGGACGAAGATGATGTTTCTGCTTATTATTTTTCGCTAATGTTTAATTTGTTTTTTAGAGTTATCTTGTGTGCATATTATAATATCGATATGTTATGGAAATGTTTAATTTGATTTTTAGAGTTATCTTGTGTGCATATTATAATATCGATATGTTATGGAATAGAGATGTTTTGTAATGGAATGAATTGGAAAATAGAGTAGTTTTTATGGTGTAAAATTATATGGTGAATTGACAATTGTTGAACTAGTATAATGAGTTATTTAATGAAATTGATTGTGTTATGATTAAGTACTGTATCGTAAAATTTAGTCTTGAGTTTAGGATAGAAGTTGGTTATGGGAATAGATACTTCTATGTTCCTCATAATCGTCAACAGTATTGAGACCTTAAATGGTCAAAATGAATATGATGAATTATGGACTTGAGCATTGATTATGTGTCTTGGAGGTCCTAACCTTGCAAGGTAGGTTGGGCGGGTAGAAATCTTTTTTTATCTGTATGTGATATGGTTGATCTATTAGTATTAGTGATGATGTATATGATTCTTGCAGTGTAGTGATGTAGTTGAGAATAAAATGTGTAATATTGATGAATGCTATTGTCACATATCACTTTCCCTAACTGTTCTTAGGAACAAAAAAAGAAATTACCACTAATGTGCTCACCTACATTTATGTATTAATGAAGGGGTCGTTACAACATTCATGGGTTGAGGAAGCATTGTTTTCTATTACTCTTTCTATCTACTTCTTGGGCTGATCCAGGTTTGGATCTGAATAGGCTTCCAACAAAACCCTTTAAAACTATCGTCACTCTTGGTAAACTAGAAGGAAACACAACACACAGAATGTACTACTCAGTCTCACCCAAGATAGTTCTGTGGGTGGCTGCAAAGCTCAAGTGCTTGCAGTCTAAGAAGAGTGAGGATATGGGATTATACTCAATCTTCTTCAATCCTTACACTGGTTAATCAATATATTATTCTAGGATTCATTCATATGTTAAACCCTTGCATGCCAACTTAATAGATATAGCTAACCATATATGTGTAAATACATCATTAAAAATAATTAAAGATGATCAAACATTAACAAAAAGTAAACAAACATTAAATCATCACACAATACAAAGGTTTTATCATGGTTCACCCCTTCCTAGGCTACGTCCACAAAGATCTGTTTTATTAGGCTCTTTTATTTATAATTGTTACATAATATGGCACCTCACACACTATGGTTCTAATCGTACAATCATGAACAAGGTTCCACAACTTATGTGAGGTAGAATAGATCACACCAAGCTCCTCAGCCTATGATCTAACCCTCAATATCTCACTACTTTACTCTCCTACAACTCAACAACTTACAAAATTCTATCACAATAGCTCAAAATCTGAACGACTACTTGGAATATACTCCAACCAACAATACTTTCTCACACACAAACCCTGACCTAGACCTCCTAGGTTCTTATTTATACTGTTTTACAAGATTATTGGTCATTACAATCTCTTTCCAAAACCCTAACTCTAACATGGTTAGATTTTATTTCCTTCACAACTTGCATGCTTTCCTCCTTTTCATGCAACTTTTTCTTACACATGTTTCTTTTCCTTCCAACTGTCTTTTTCCAAATTAAGCTTTACTTTCCCAAAATGGATTTTTCCACAAAATCGGCCTATGCCCAAAAAGCCTCCAACAATGACATGTGGCTCGTCTCGAGCCACCTAGGTAGTGTACGTTTCCATGACAATCTCTACTAGGCTATGGAACTTGTCTGCAAATTCACTTCCTCTTGCTTGGACCTGCACAACCT
Source organism: Picea engelmannii (assembly GCA_009831015.1). Lineage (NCBI taxonomy): Eukaryota > Viridiplantae > Streptophyta > Pinopsida > Pinales > Pinaceae > Picea > Picea engelmannii. Next base: position 1,286,581 of record ML782596.1, on the reverse strand, counting down.
TTTCTGCTAGCACTTCAAATAATTGCATTTTAATCTTCTCCTGGATCATTGTTGCACACTCTTTTTTTTATTGCACCATGTTCCTCTCCTCCTCCTCCAACTTGCGATCATATGCGTTTCTTGATATTAAAGGGGTTCCATCTACACCTTTCTTTCCTGCTTTTACATTTTCACTACTTTTAACTCTGCCTGCAACTTCTTCATATCTTGTGTTCCTTTCAGTCACTCTATGATACTCATTGTCTTCTACCTCTTCTTGAGGTTCTAGATAGTTTCTCTTAATCTTTATTCTTCTTGGTCCCATTGTTGAACCTTCTCATCTTCCTCCAGTGCAATCCAAAGTTGCGCTGCTCTTTCAAACAATCTTGCTGCTGCGCTGACTTGTTTCTCCATTTCTGCCATTTGGAGTGCAACTTCTTCTTTCATCTACTCTCAGATCTCATGGGGAGTATTGGGATTGAGATTCTACTTGATTTCCTAAATCTCCTTCTTGTATTGGTCAATTGTCTGCACAATGAGGTTGATCTTCTCCTCTGTTATTTTCTCTGCTTCCTGTGCGTTGTTGGGGATTTGGTTGTATGTATCTATCAATCCCTACTCTATCCTGTCTGCGTGTTCTTTCTCTTCTTCCTTTTCTATAGTCAACTGGTTTTAGGTTATTTGAAGCATTTATGCAACCCCTCTTCCCAACTCTAGATTTGTGGCATCTGTGTGAGCCCTAGATTGTACTTCCTGCATGACGCCGGATTGTATCTCATATAAGGCCTTTGTGGGGATTTTCACCAACACCATCTCCACTTGTTACACCTCTTATAGGGGTTTTTGTGTCGTCTCCTGATCAAACTTGATCATTTGACGCATTATCATGAATGTATCCCTACCCTGGACGATGAATTGCAAGGTCTCTTTGCCTTCTTTCTGTGCAGGTGGCCTCTGTGTCTTCTCCTGTTGCCGCATAGTGGCCCGTGATTCTACCCAGCTCCGTAGATGTTGGATGTTTTCATGAAACTCTAGGAGATTAGCCATAATTTTTTCTCTCTATGCCTCTTCTATTCTAACCACTTCCTCTCTCCTGTCTTGGACCTTGTCCGTGACGAGCTCTACATCATCCCATGTGAGGGTGATGTCTGGGTCCTCTTTCTCATATTTTCACTTCTTATGTGCATATTTTCCTTGCGTGGGATTCCATGTCATTTGTGAGGTCTATGCCTTTGTCGTTGTTCCTTGGCCTCTTTCCTCTTGAGCCTATACCATCTCCTTTTTCCTCGTTTGCAACTGACTTCCTGTTCTTACTGTTGTAGGCGTTCTCCTCAGACTTTTTGGTATTGCGTTTCTCCCACTTGGTAGGGTTCGTGTTGTGGCTATTCTAGTGTTATCCGTAAGGATACCTGTTCTTGTTGATGAGCTTACATCGGCCTTGTCCTTAGGCTTCAAATACCGTGTTGTGCCTATTCTTGTGGCTAGTTTTGCTACTGGAGACTGCCACTGTGCATGCTAGTCTTTGATAATCCAACCCACTTTCTCCCTCATGATACAATACTACATATTTAGCCACTCTTTCTTGGGATCCTTTGCGGATTGGATCCATATGTGATGTTGGGATGCCTTGAATTTATCTATCCCCTCTATCTCCTACACAATCTCCATAGGTATGCACTACACATTTTCTCTGCACTGTTGGATTTATTCAAACAACATGGAAAACATAATGTTGTTTTCATGTTGCATCTTTTTATCTTTTTCTTTCCAGAGAGAGTCATACCTAGCTGCATAGCACTTTCCTACTCTGTCCAGGAATGTTGAAAACTTGGGCTCCTACCACCCTGCTAGAGCTATCAATATTATCATCCAAGAGTAATGGAATTTGGTTCCATTGTCCTGGGCATTGTGACAATCAATTAGGAATTGGTTCAGCAGGTATGATGCCCAACTGAACACCATCCCCTTCACACACTACGCTGCCATTCTGATCACTCCTGCTAGCACTTCCTCTCTACGACATTTTCTTAGTATCTTGCACACCATTAGTTTACTTGTGAATATTGTCTCATTTTCATTGATCTCTTTGATGATTATGCCTTTGTTTCCCCTGCTGATTCTGGTTGGTCAGTTATTTCCTTGACCAGTACTTTGTCTTATGTCTAGGAATTTCACGGTCCCACTGTGTCATCCGGTATTATAGGATCCTTAAGGTTAGGGTTTAAAACCTCATTTTTGGCCCAACAACTCTACCTTATCTCTCCTTATTGTGATGTAGGGATATCTTCCTTCACCTTCATCAAGATAATCGATTATGGGTCTAAGGTTGTCACATCCTCGAGGTTGACTATATTCTCCAGCTATTTCATCCTCTCTTTGCTCCTTTTTCCCTATTGAGTGACCCAGACAAATTGTCTGAGCGATCCAAACTTTGGTGGAGTCATCCTCTGCAATTATCACAACTTGCCTTTCTATTTCACAACTTGGTAACTAGAGAACGTGTTCTTTTTCTTGCTCTGATATCAAAATTCGCTAAGTGTTGAATAGCTATACACTTTCCTCCTTTTATAAAACTGTGTTATGTTTACTTTTCACTTTTTGTGTGCATTTGCACCGACTCCACTTTTTACTTTGTGCAGTCTTTTGATGTTTGTCACGGTAATTTCCACATGTAACTTTTCCCAATGTTTTTGTATTTTCTCTCTTTTCTAATTTTGTATTTCTTTTTCCTTCTTTTTCTCCTTTTTATTTCTTTTTGTAATTTTTCTATCCTAGCTTCTACTATAGTACACTATGTACATGTACTTCTTACTGCGTTGTAACTTTTAAATGTTAGGAGGTTGACTATCCCTGTACAGTTTCAATCGACTCTCGTTGATTAGTCCTTTCAGTTTTGTTCATGCTAGATCCTTTAGCTACACAAATCTTCCATCTGTGACATTATTTACTTCGTAGGGCCCTAGCCAATGCATTCTAAACTTACCAGGATGTTGAAAACATTTACTGGCATAGAGCAAGACTAGGTCTCCTTCTTTGAAACTCTTCCTCTTGATATGTTTATCATGTTAGGATTTGTCTCTAGATTTATGTAACTCTTGATGAAATCCTTCCAGAATCATATCCTCTTCCATCTCCATTAGTTTATTTAGCCTTTCCTTTATTGCAACTATTTCTGTCATGTTGGTAATTGATGCTAGGCGCAGTCTGGGTACTAGAAATTCTAATGGTACTACTGCTTCCTACCCATACACCAATATGAATAGTGTCTATCCTGTCAACTTCTTATGCCTATAGTAATGGTGGTATTTTCAAATCCCAATCATCCCTATTGACATTGAAAATATTTGTCAGAGCATTCTCCAAGATCTTATTGAAGACTTCTATTGTTCCATTTTCTCGAGGATGGTAAGGTGTGCTCTTATGGTAATATAATTCAAACTCCTTATTCATAACCCTAATATTTTTGTTGATGAAGTGAGTACCTTGATCACTCATCAATATTCTTGGGCATCCAAATCTGGTGATCACTTTCTCAAATAGGAAGTGTTCTTCTCTCTCTGCGTTGTAGTCTTTGAGTAGTGGTACTTCTGCCCATCTTGTTAAGTGTTTTTTCATAGTAATGATGTATCCTTCTCTTGACATTTTTTCCGGTGGATGGATTGGGCCAGTAAAATCTATTTCCCATTTGTCAAATACCTACAAAGTTACTTGTGGTCTCAGGGGAATTTCATCCCTTCTGTTAGGTTTCCCCACCCTATGACATACATCACATGCCTAGAAATATTCCTTGGCATCCCTGTGAAGTATTGATCACCATAATCCTATGTGCAATACCTTCTGTGTGGTCTTTTCCTGCATACTTTCCTATATCTATTCCCTCATGAGTTTCTGTCGAAATTCTAGGTCTATCATGCTCTAGTACACACTTTCTCAAAATGTTGTCTGCTCCCATTTTATATAAGTGTCCTACAATCAGTTGGTAGCCTGCAACTCTTACTACCAGATTCGTCTTCTACACAGTGCTAAATTCTTGTGGTGCAATTCCTATGCTCAAGTATTCAATGATATCAACAAAATATTTATCATCTATTTGTACTAAAAACAACTTTGCATCAGGGAAGTTGTATTCCAAGTTGGTAGGTTCTTCTCCATTAGTGACGCTTGACAGATGATAAGAACCCACATTAAGCTTCCTTGGTTTGACTGTTACTTCAAAATCTAATTCTTGAAATAACAAAAACCATCTACAAATTCACCCCCCACAACAATGGCTTGTTAACTAAATATTTTAGGGAAGAATGATTTGTGAACATATTAAAGTGCCTACCCAATAAGTATTTCCTGAACTTATGAAGTCAATATACCATGGCTAAGCATTCTCTTTTTGCGGTGTTATAGTTCTGTTATGATTCTGACAATTTTTTTCTTGCAAATGCTATAGGGTGGTCCAAATTCCCTGCTCCTGGCCATGCCATAATTGCTCCAAGTGTTATTGCTGATGTATCTACATGTACATGAAATGTATTTTTCCAGTCTGGGAATACTAGGATCAATGCTGTGACCATTTTTTATTTTAAGGTATCCAACCCTCGTTGACAATCCTCATTCCACTAAAATATGATATCCTTCTTTAGTAGTTTTTCCATTATCTCAGTGATATGCACATACCCTTTGATAAATTTCTTGTAATAGCATGTATGTCCTAGAGTTTGTATTAACTGACACATTGATTTTTTTGGTGGTAAATCAACAATGAATGCAATCTTAGTAGGATCCACCAGTAACCCTTGTTTACAGACTATGTGTCCCAACATTATCCCAAAAGGTGTTCCAAAAATACATTTCTTTATGTTCAATGATATCTAACAATTCCTGCATCTCTCCAACATTAGCCTTAATACTTCTACATGATCCTTTAATAGACTATACATAGCCCAACCATCCATATATACTTCTAAAAACTAATGTATGAATTCCTTAAAAGAAACTATGACTACTCTTGAAAATATGGCTAGTGAATTCTTCAGCCCAAAAGGCATGACTATGTACTGGTAGGATCGCCATTCTGTAGAAAAAGTGGTCTTGTACCTATCTTTTGGAGATATCTTGATCTTATAGTAGCTTGAGAATCCATCTGTAAATAAGTATGCTTCCTGGCCTCCCACATTCTCTAATACCTTGACACAAACCCCCAACCCTCTGTCCGAGATCTGCACAGGATCATTCTTAATTCTCCTTGAGCCGAAGTAGCTCCCTCAGATCCCTATTGGAACCTCACGAATCTGATCCACAGGTCCTTCATGAAAACCTTCCTTGCACAACTTAACACCAAGCGTGAGTCTTACATCTCCATGCAGCCACAACTGAGCCTTAACACAAGCGCCTTTCGCAACTCACAAGTTCGTGAGTAAAAAATCCTCGACTTCTCTTTCTCCAAACGCCGATACCCGAGAATGCGATATGGGTATGTCTCCTCCTTGTTAGCGCTCTCCACACATAACCACTGGCTAGGGATAAGTGCTAGCAGTACTCACAACTCGTGACTTTGCGAGTTGGAGTGAGTTCGTCCAACTCCTAACTGCCTTAGAGCTCCACTGGATCCTACGGTCCTTGCGATTTCACAAGCTCTCCATGGAGAATTCTGACCACCCGATTCACTCCTCAATGGATTCTGCTCAAACGACTTGATGTTCTCCCTCCTGAAATTGACTTCTATGAGACAATTTCGATCTCCGTCTCCCTTTGAACACTTCAAATGTGTTATCCCTTTTGAGCTTTCACTTGCAAACTCAAGCCTCCAAAAAGAGCCCTGCTTGCACTCCTTGTAGAAAACTTTCAAACAACCTCTGGTTATTTGAGTCTTCGACCCTGTGCACTCTTTGCAATAGTAGTCCTTCAACTTTACTTTTGGTTGATAAGTTCTAATAATTCCACCAGCCTGCGCACACCTTGCATGGATCTATGCTTCTCATGCACTTCTTCTGGTATGAGAACAACGATATCTCTCCTGAGCTTTCTGAGATAAAACTCATACCCTCATCAACGCACACCTTGCGGACGTTCATTGCACTTCTTGCAGTAATTCCCAGGAAGAGAAACAATTGAAACTCATTCTTCTCCTCTCTTAGACTTCATACAATCAACATGAAATCATACACATAATACAACATTGAAACAAATGCGTAACAGAGAAACAAATCACTGTAAGCATACCATTCAACTAGTGTAAATAGTAAGCATCATAACACCATGAAAATTGAGTCAAAGCTTCATATATTAATTCAAGTGCTCTTGTACATGGGTTCTTCTCTACAGGTCTCTGCTACAACTCTACCGCTTATGAAATTCTGAATGATCATTAAAAATTACCATGATACAAGGGTGAGGGTGTCTATATCCGTTTTCCCTCCTATGCTTCTAAATTGTCTAATCTATTAAATCAAATCTACATACTTTCATTAAATAGAGTTAAATGCCTATTACATCCGACATATGAGAGTAATTTCTCCAGATCTATTCATATCTCCAAGACATAAATGTAAGTACACTGCTCCTAGCTATTACATTAATGCTTTAGATTTCAAAAGTCAAAACGTTTTCATAAAAACATGCCCCTTTTTTTTTATCTATGCGTCCAGCTGTTCCTTTGGCTAGGCATGTGCTTTGGCTTTGTACGATACTCCTGCATCATACTCCCTCGCTTGAAAATTTTCATGAACTCCTATTCATGATCTCTTGCATGGTCTATCCATGATTTTGAATTTTTGCTTCATCCTCCCAACTGGCATCTTCAATTGGATGTCCCTTCCACTTGACCAAGTATTCAAAATACTCTTTTCTCCTGGTATTTTTGCTAATCCTCTTGTCAATTATGCTTTCCATCTGCGGATTTTCAGCTACAGGAATTTGTTTTTTCCATTGAACTTCTTCTTGCTCATCTTTTGCTCCTGCTTCTTCAGCTCTGTAAGGGTACAAATCTGCAACATTGAATATCGGTGAGATTTCGACCCCATCGGGTAATTCAATCTCATATGCATTTGCCACAAATATCCTTATGACCTTGCACGGTCCAATCTTTTTCATCTTCAACTTATTATACATTCCCCTTGGGAACCTCTCCTTCCTCAGATGTGCAAGAATCAGATCACCAACTTCAAATTGAAGTTCTCACCTGTGTTGATCTGCTCTCCACTTGTATTCTTGACTTGAACTCTGCAATCGCTCCTTAACTCGACTATGAAGCTCCTTCATTCCTTCTACAAAGTCCTCTGCACTAGCACTCCTGAATTCATTTTGTTTCGAATCTTTCAATTCAGAAACTCCCCTTGGCTGCATTCCATATACAATCTGGAATGGACTCTACCCTGTGCTTCTATTGAGTGAATCATTGTAAGCGAATTCCACCTGTGGTAGAATGTGATTCCATTGACTGTGGTGTTCAGTCACTAAGCTTCTTAACAAATCTCCCAAGATCATGTTCACAACTTCTGTCTATCCATTCATCTGAGGATGATATGCTGAGATAAAAGACAAACTTGTCCCCAACTTCTTCCATAAGGTCCTCCAGAAATTCCTTACGAACTTGGTATCTCGATCAGACATGATACTCTTTGGAAAACCGTGAAGTCTAACGACTTCCTTGAAAAACAGGTTCACAATATGAGTTACGTCGCTAGTTTTCTGGCATGGTATGAAATGTGCCATTTTTGAAAATCTGTTGACTACCAAAAAGGTCAAATCACATCCTCTTTGTGTCCTTGGTAGTCCTAATATGAAATCCATGCTCACTGCATCCCACGACCTTTCAGGTATGGGTAATGGTTGGTATAACCCTGTATTCTATGTTCTTCCTTTCGTGTGCTGACAAATTATGCACATGTCCACAAATTTCTTAACATCTGTTCTCATCCCTGGCCAATGATATGAGCTATTCAACTTTGAGAACGTTTTATCATGACTGAAGTGTCTGGGCAATCCTCCACTGTGTTTCTCCTTCAACAAATTCTCCCTCATGGAGCATTTCAGAATACATAGCTGATTTCCTCGGAATAATAATCCATCCTGGATTAGGTATTCAGTCCATTGGCTTCTGTCCCTGATAATTGGATTCTCAGATGCCTCATATGCCTCTTTAAAACCTGGTTCATCCCTATACATTTCTTTGAGGTTATCAAAACCCAATGTCTTGACTCTGAATTTCTATGTAAGCAAACATTTCCTGCTCAAAGAATCAACAACTTTGTTAGCAGTTCCATAAATATGCTTAATCACAAAAGTAAAATTCTGCATGTATTCAACCCATTTAGCTTGTTTTTGGTTTAACTTCTCCTGGCGAGTCACGAATTGTAAAGCATCATTATCGTTGTACAAAACAAACTCCTTGGGAATCGAATAGTGTCTCCATTTCTTTAGTGCTTGTATGACTACATAGAATTCTTTATCATACGTGGAGTACTTAATCTTCGCTTCATTCAGTTTTTCGCTGAAGTACGCGACTGACCTATCATCTTGGCTCAAGACCACTCCAATTGCAAATCCACTCGCATCACACCTGACCTAGAATGTCTTGATAAAATCTGGCAAAACCAGAATTGGTTGCTCAGTGATCTTCTTCTTCAGCAGATTGAACCTCTTCTCTGCTTCTTCCGTCTAGTGAAAATATTTATGTCTTTTCTTCACCGAATCCATCATTGGTGCGCTAATTCCATTGAAGTTTTGGATGAATTTCCTGTAGAATATATCCAAACCATGGAAGCTTCGTACTTCAAACATGCTCTTCGACGATGGCCAATTCTTAATCGCCTCTATCTTTTCTGGATCCATCTTCAACTCATTTGCAGAGATAACAAAACCCAAATAAATGAGTTCTATCCTCATAAATGACGATTTCTTCATATGAAATTTCTCTTGCTGTAATCTCCTAATTACTACAGCTAAATGCTTTAAGTGCTTTGCTTTGGTTTTGCTAAAAATTAATACATCATCAAGATATGCAATGACGAATTTCCCAATGAAATCCTTCAGGACTTCGTTCATCAACCTCATGAAAGTATTGGGTGCATTCGTTAAGCTAAATATTCATACAACCCCTCATTCATCTTGAATGTTGTCTTCCATTCATCACCTTCTCTCATTCTAATCTGATGATATGCACTTTTCAAATCAATCTTTGAAAAAAACTTTGCTCCACTCAAGCAATCCATCAAGTCATCCATCCTTGGCAATGAAAATCTGTATCTGATGGTAATCTTATTGATTTCCCTTGAGTCTGTACACATTCTCCAACCTCCATCTTTCCTTGGGCTGAGCACTATCGAAACAATGCATGGAATCAAGCTTTCTCAAACCAATCCTTTGTCCATTAAGTCTTGGACCTGTCTCTTAACTTCTTCATTTTCCTGTGGTGTCAACGGATATGCTTCTTTATTTGGAAAACTGGCTCCAGGTATAAGGTCGATATGATGACTTATACTCCTGATAGGTGGCAATGAACAAGGTACTTCATCCAGTACTATATCAACAAATTCTCCCAACAGCTCCTGGATTTCTTCTGGTAAATCATCTATCCTCATACTGGTCAAAACAATTTTGGGCTTCCTAACCACAATATATTGTGTGTCTTCCTTCTTCTTAACCTCATCAAGAAGTTCCTTCCCACTCATGAGAAGTACAGTGTTGCTCATATCTTTTTTCACCTCTTTATCCTTAATTGGCAGTAACATGTGAGTCCTACCATTTTTTTCTAGGGTGTACGTGTTCTTTCTCCCATCATGAACCACATTTCTATCATATTTCCATGGTCTACCCTCCAATAGATGACAAACATCCATGGGAATGACATCACATAATATGTAATCTTTATATCCTCCTATTTTAAATTCAACTAAACATTGTTTAGTGACATTTACCTGATGTCCTTTTTGTAGCCACGAAACTCTGTATGGGCTTGGATGTGCAATATTCTCCAGCTCCATATTTTCTACCATCTATGTAGATACGAGAGTGTATGTGCTACCACTGTCCACTATGACCTTGCATACTCTATCCTTAGTTTTTCAAGCAGTCCGAAACATATTGTTTCTTTGGGCTAGGTTCTCTGCCTCCTTCTCTGACTTCAAGAGAACTTTCCTCATCATCAAGGATCTTCCACCCTTAGCGTTGTCTGCCTCAACATTCCATCCTTGAGCTTCGGAAATGTGAGTTTCACCACCATATTTCTTCTTATCTGGACACTCATAGGATTTATGTCCTATTTTTCCACAGACAAAGAATTTCACTTCACCTCCTATACCTCTTCCTCTTCCTCTGGATCAAGGAAAAGTTTTCTATCAACATACTTCCTTCCTTGTGAGCTTCCTCCTCTCTCAGGTTGAGTTTGACATTTCTTTCCCTCTTCTTTAGGTTTCTAAGTTCTGTCTTGGGAAATTGTTTTGCCTTTGGCTTGACTTCTACCTCCACCTCTTTGACCTTGCTTCCGGCTCAGCTTCTCTTCAGCGTTCAGAGCTATCTGATAAGCATCTTCCACATTTCGAATGGTCATCATGCCCGTCTTATCTTGAATGTCATATCGCAGACCATTCATGTACCTAGAAACTTTTTCATCATCACTTTCCTGATGACCTGCTCTGATGTTTATCTTGTAGAATTCTTTAGTGTATTCCTTCACTGACATCAGCTTCTATCTCAAATTTTGCATCCTCCGAAACAGAGTGATTTGATAATCCTTGGGTATAAACTTGGCTTTCTTCTTTGCAACCATTCTATCCCATCTCTTGATTTTCTGCTTGCTCTTGCAGCGTCTGCCAGCCTGTAGTTCATCCCACCATAGTGATGCATGCCCTTTAAGTCTAGTGACAAAATTTTTGACTTTCTTATCTTCCTCGACATCCTCATAGTTGAAGTATTTTTCTAGAGCTCTAATCCAGTCTAGAATTTCTTCAACATCTAAGTTTCCCTCATACATGGGAATGCCCATTTTTTCTCTAGCACCTATCCTTGCAACAACCCTGAATAGGTGTTCGTCTACAGCATCTTCGACTGCAACTTTTTCTCCTTCGTTTCCAGCTTCATTTTCACTTTCAGCCTCGCTGATATCCCTAATGTCAATTGTGCACCTTTGTGTTGTCTCCATAGCATCAAGCCTGGCACGTAACTCACGCATTTCTCTTACCACTGCTGGATCAGGCATTTTCCTATCTCTTCTTATCGGCGGCATGGTTGTAAAATTTTATCCCTTCTCTCTACTACAGAAAGAAAAGAATTTGTTCTGGGCTCTGGTATCAAAGTGACGTAGGCCCCTGACCCTCTGTTCGAGATCCACACAGGATCATTCTTAATTCTCCTCAAGCCGAAGCAACTCCCTCGGATCCCTATTGGAACCTCACGAATCCGATCCACAGGTACTTCGTGAAAACCCACCCTGCACAACTTAACACTATGCGTGAACCTTACTTCTCCATGTGACCACAACCGGGCCTTAGTGCAAGCGCCTTTCACAACTCGCGAGTTCGTGAGTCAAAAATCCTCGACTCCTCTTTCTCCAAACACCGATACCCGAGAATGCGATACGACTATGTCTCCTCCTTGTTAGCACCCTCCACACATAACCACCGGCTAGGGATAAGTGCTATCACTACTGGAAACTCATGACTTTGCGAGTTGGAGTGTTGAGCCCTTGTGCTCCTCCTTTGCAAAATCCTGAAGCACGATAAGTCAACAATGGGTTGACTCCTTCTCAGGAGACGTGTTTTCACCACCTGTCACCCATTTCCACATTTTTTTGGGCACTTGTTGCTATGCCATGTTAAGCCCAAATATTGGCTCATTACCCCTTAATTAGTGCATATTATATTAGTAATGTTATTTTATTTATGTCGGCTTTAGGCCATTAATTGTAATTATACCTCCTAGTCTCTTATATATACCAAGGAAACATTTTCATTTTGAATCATCTTGTATTTGAACATTTAAGTGTGGTAAAAGGAGGTTGCCCCCTCGAAGAGGCTTATTATATGAAATTATCTCTTTTTCAAGGCGTTGAGTACTTTTTCTGAGGTTTTTCTATGCTATATTGATATTTGGTTCTTAACATATGGTATAAGAGCTCAAGGTCTTGGAGTTTCGTTGCTACATCTAAGACACCTTGGAATTTTTGCTATAACTTGTTTTCTACAACGTTTTAGAAGGAACGACTTGGGTTCAAAATTTAGCTCTTGAGGCCTTATACTTTCGGAGATACAGCTTGTACAAGATAGGGTTCTGGAATCATCTTGAAATGAGTCATTGCAGATTTTTTGCTATAAAAAGTTTTCTATAATGTTTCAGACCCTGAACTATGAAGGATGTTTACATAAATTAGTAAGGTACCTGTGGTAAAAATTTCATCTTCCGGGTCATCTTAAATTTGTAGATACACCCTGTGTAAGATAGGGTATCTGACTAGTCCTATTGACTAGTCTCAAGAAGGTGTTCTAGGTAAAACAATCATAACTTCTTCCTAGAGTATCCAAATTGAGTGGGACTAGTTTCATTGGATAGAAGGTTCATGTTGATTCTTGATATTAGAGTGGTGATTTCTTCTAACTCCTAACTGCCTTACAGCTCCACTAGATCCTACGGTCCTCGTGATTTCACAAGCTCTCCATAGAGAATTCTGACCACCCGATTCACTCCTCAATGGATTCTTCTCAAATGACTCAGTGTTCTCCCTCCTGAACTTGACTTCTATGAGATGATTTCGATCGTCGTCTCCCTTTGAACACTTCAAAGGTGTTATCCCTTTTGAGTTTTCACTTGCAAAATCAAGCCTCCAAAAAGAGCCCTGCTCACACTCCTTGCGACAAACGTTCAAACAACTTCCAGTTATTTGAGTCTTCAACCCTGTACACTCTTTGCAATAGTAGTCCTTCAAATTTACTCTTGGTTGATAAGTTCTAAGACTTCCACCAACCTGCGCACACCTTTCATGTCTCTGTGGTTCTCCTACACTTCTACTGGTATGAGAACAACGATATCTCTCCTGAGCTTTCTGAGATAAAACTCAGACCCTCGTCAACACACACCTTGCGGACGTTCACTGCACTCCTTGTAGGAATTCTCAGGAAGAGAAACAATTGAAACTCATTCTTCTCCTCTCTCAGACTTCATACACTCAACATGAAATAATACACATAATACAACATTGAAACAAATGCATAACAGAGAAACAAATCACTGTAAGCATACCATTCAACTAGTGTAAATAGTAAGCATCATAACACCATGAAAATTGAGTCAAAGCTTCATACATAACTCAAGTTCTCTTGTACATGGGTTCTTCTCTACAACTCTCTTCTATAGCTCTACCACTTATGAAATTCTGAATGATCATTAAAAATTACCATGATACAAGGGTGAGGGTGTCTATATCCGTTTTCCCTCCTATGCTTCTAAACTGTCTAATCTATTAAATCAAATCTACGTACTTTCATTAAACACACTTAAATGCCTATTACATCTGACAGATGAGAGTAATTTCTCCCAATCTGTTCATATCTCCAAGACATAAATGTAAGTACGCTTCTCCTAGCTATTACATTAATGCTTCATATTTCAAAATTCAAAACGTTTTCATAAAAACGTGCCCCTTTTTTTTATCTATGCATCCAGTTGTTCCTTTGGCTAGGCATGTACTTTGGCTTTATACGATGCTCCTGCATCATACCTCATCTATGAAAGGGGTGGGAAAAGGGTCATGTAAGCAAGCATCATTCAATTTTTCCAAATCTACATAGATCCTTATCCCCCTTTGTTTCTTCTCTTGTACTACCATAGGAATTATCCATTCATATTCCTCTACTGGTTCTATAATACCGACTTCCAACATTCTATCCATATCAGCTGCCACTTTCTGCTTATACACTGGATTCAATCTGTAAGGTCTTTGTTTGACAGGTCTTGCCTCAAGTTTGAGAGGTATATTCATCTCTCCTAGCTCTCATGCTATGCCTTTCATCTCTATAAAGGTTGTTGGGAACAAGTCACTGTACTCGTGCAGTAACTTTGTTATTATTTCTAGTGTTTTTTCATCCCAATAGTCCCCAATACTTGGCATTTTAGGATTATCAGTTGTCCCAATGTTGACTTTCTTCAATTTGATAGGTGTTGTTAGCTCCCAAAATGAACCCATCCTTTTGGTCGCATTTTGTGGTGGATAGCATGGCTATTGGTAGTTTTCTCAAATTGATTTTGAGTTTTTCTAGCTGCAAGACTTAGGTTTTTCTTTTTGTCTTAGAAATAAGATGACCCATAAAAGTCTTCTTTTCAAAATTTTCATAAAATGTTTTCAACAGCTAACGCGTGCTTAAAAGATGGTGGTTAGCTGGTGAAAGTGGAAACTTTCACTAGCTAAGGGGCATTTCTCACTGGTCGTTAGCTGGTGAAAGCGGGGATTTTCAATATTACAATATTCTATGGTGGCTTGCAAAGCACCTTAAAAGGAAGATAAGAAGATTGAAACAAAAACAAAAGAAAAATCCCCACCCAGATTTGAAGGTGCTTGCTCAGGTTGCTGTGAACATGCAAGGGGATAAATCAAAGACACATTGAATTTTTGTTGAAATCACATTTTGGAGGTGAAAGTTCATTTTTGGCTCAGACAGAGCTTTCACCAGTGCAAAGCGAAATTTTATGACCCATTAGCTGGTGAAAGGCAGTGCTTTCACCAGCTAACCATCAAATTATAAATCCCGTTAGCTGGTGAAAGAGGGAAAAACATTTTTGGAAGCCAAGGATGGAACAGGTCAATTTTTACAGATTATAAAGAAGTTCCAGAGTATCAAGGGGATATCAGATCGCATACAAGGGACTCTGCATCAGGGATTCGAGGGATGTTTGATAATCACATGCTAAACAACTTTCCTAAAGTATTTGCTATGAACAACTGAAGAAGTCCAGCTGCCAAGACTGGTGCCTATGCATGTTTTATGACACCACAGTTTCCAGAAGACTGAAGAATACAGATGTCAAAGTTTAAGATTGAAGACAAATTTGAATGCTAGTATAGTTGTTAAATCATTATTATCTAGTTGTTTAGTTAGATTTTACTTGTTATTTTTAGATACAGATCCATGTTTTTAGGATCTGTAAAACTAATTGTAAGAGGCTATAAATGCCTATTTTTTCTAAGAGACAAGGGGTTCAAACTGGAAGATATTTTATGCCATTGCATAGACTCTTTTTACATAAATAAAGTTCAGTTTCATTTCGTTTTCAATATCAGAATTGCCCATCTTTCCTTTTCTGTACTTTGTTTCAGTTTATTTTAGTTCATAAAGACTGTTATCTCTTTACTGAGCTCATAGACTTGAAATTAAAGGATTCCTCTCTATATTGCATTATGCCCTACATTCAGTTGTATTTGGCAAACAAGAATAGTGTTCTTCATCCCCCCTTTCAAAATACTTGATCTGATTATTGTTTCCTGAAAGCACTGTTTCTTTAGATGTGTGATGAGTTGTTTATTTCATTGATCATTAAAGACCCCATTGTCCCAAATGCATAAAAACCATTATTTCTAATTTACCAAACATCCTTAGCCTACAACCCTAAGGAGTTTCTTGGAGTGATAACAAATTGGCGTCGTTGCTGGGGAAACGAAATTCAAGCTCTGCTTTCCTGGGATATGACACAAAGTTGATCTTTGATGATAGACAAATATTAGACATTTTCAGTTGGTTGTAATAATCTATCTGGCGACTCCACAAGTTCATGCTGGCTCCTAAGAGGATTAATACTAGGGCGAATCCTCAAGAATCACCGATCACACCAGTGTCCAATCTAGAATTAATTCTCAGGAAGGGAAAAACGATTCAAGGTCAAACTTCAAGATCAGATACAAAAGGTAATCCTCTTTTCAGTTATGGAAAATCTACTACAGAAAAATTTGAGTTCTTTTCAGAGAACACTAATGAAAAAACAGCTGTAAATACTGTAGAAGAACAAACTCTTTTTGATCAACAGAAAAATCCTAGTGATGATAAATTGATAGACTATAATTTGATTGAAAAAACATCTAAGACTTTAGAAAGAAGCCACAGTTCTTCTTCCCTTGAGTCTTTCCACTCTCAGCAACAAGAAGATCACTTGAACATTTATACTAGCCTCCTTGTTGTTGAACATCTCCTCCAAGAGCTTTCTTCTAAGGGTGAAGAAAATTTAGCTGGACAACTTGCAAGTTTTTACAGAGCCTCTTATCAGACCTCTTTCCCATTATAAGATTCACCTCTTTCACATTCCTCTAGTGTTGAAGACTTGAAGAAGAAACTATCATTTTCCCCACCTCTGATAGTCATGGCTGCACCACCTCCTTTGACTAAGATGCAACAAATCCTAGCTGCTAGGTATGCACCACTCATATTTCCAAACCCAATAGCAGCCATGCCAATGGGAGACTATCAGAAATATATGCCCAAATTCATAGGCGAAGGCAACGTGTTTGCTGAAGAACATATTGAGGCCTTTTACAATTATGCAGAAAACCTTAATATTGAAGAAGGAGATGTTTGGACACGAGTCTTTGTCCAAAGCCTAGATGGCCATGCTAGGAAATGGTTCAAAGAAATCCCTGCTGGTTCCATTTCCGGAATCGAGCAATTGGATGAGACATTTCTAAAACATTGGGGTGACAGAATATATTTTGTCTACTACATCACAAAATTTGAAAACCTAAGGAAACAAAGTAGTGAGTCAGTCTCTGATTTCACTAAGAGATTTAACCGGATGTATGGAAAAATACCAGCTGAGATAAAACCGTCAGATGCTTCTGCCAAGATCACATATTCTAATTCTTTTGACTCAGATTTCTGTTTACTTTTGAGAGAAAGGAGGTCACCAACATTATCTCTCATGCAAGATGCTTCCCTTGAGGTGGAATCAAATATTCTAGCCTCCCAGAAGTGGAAAGGAGATTCTGATAGGAGAATACCAAAGAATGAGGCTTCATCTTCATCAAGTGCTGATCCGAAACTTGATAAAATGGCCAAGATGATAGAATCTCTAACCTCTAAGATATCTAAGCTCAAGATCGAAAATAAATAGCTTGTGAAGGGAAGAGGTACTTATGATTCTGCAGGCAGAAATCCGAATCAAAACCCAAATAACTTCAGAAGAAATAATCAACCAACTCAGATCTTGCAAAGAGAAAAGAATTCTACTGAAGATTAGAGGATAAAGGTCCCTCTCCAAAATGTTGTGATGGACGAAGACAGTGGTGAATATGGAGAAGATGGAGAAGGTGACATTCATTGTTTTGGGGAAGAGATAGGGAAATCTTATCTTACACAACAAGACTATGAGGAATCATTGATGACTGAACAGACAGACGATGATCTTATGGGTGATGGCATTTTCACAACAGAAGATAAGAATAGATATAACCCCCGATCTAAATATAATACTGCTCAACAAGATGCACCAACCTCTCCTGAAAAGAGCACAGCCCCTGTTAAGCAAAAAGAGTAGACATCAAAGGATCAACAAGCAAATTCTTCAAAAGTGAAAGCATCAGCTCCTCCCAAGAAGACTGTTGCCCCTGTCAAGCATCAAACTCCAGAGAGACAACCTCCTGTTGAACAACAAAGAAATCAGGAAACCCCTTCAAATCAGGTAAAGGTTTCTGATAAAGCTGCTGATAAAGTTCCATATTCTTTTAATTTTGGGGCTGAAATACAAAAAGTTAAAATTCCTATTCCTCTAGTCGAGCTGATGAAAAATGAAATGTTCAAAAGGGATATCCTCAAAACTTTAGATCCCCAATCTGTATCCCTTTCTGCTGATATCCTCAACATTTATGATGATAAGCCAACCATTACTCTGGGCCAAATGATAGAAGACAGAGATGAAAGCTGTCCCCCCTTTTACATCTCTTTAAATATTCACGAGAAAACACCGCATAATTGTTTGTTAGACTCCGGTGCTTTGCACAATTTGATGCCAAAGGCAGTCATTGATGAGCTTGGGCTAGAGATCACCAAGTCTTATCGTGACCTTTTCTCTTTTGATTCTTGAAAAGTCAAATGTCTTGGGATGATTAAGGATTTGGCTGTAACCTTAACCCAAGCATCAATGAAGACTATGGTGATGGATATAGTGGTGGCCGACATACCTCCTAAATTTGGATGTCTACTATCAAGATTGTGGATGAAGAGACTAGGTGGCACTCTTCAGATGGATCTCTCCTATGCTACTATCCCTATTTTTGGAGGGGTGAATAGAAGGCTATACATGGAATCTCAGTTGGCATATGTAATCAGTGATGAGAAAAATCCTTCCAATCATCCTATCTATTCGGTCAACACAGGTATGGGATCTTGTATTTTTCAAATTGATGATTCATTACCTGATACATTGCTGCTCAGAAAGCCCACAGAGTAGACCACATTTCATCCCACAGAAACAACAAAAGATGATCTTTGGACCATGTTCTTTGACGACGCTTGCACAAAAGAATCAGCCGGAGCAAGAGTGGTATTGATTTCCCCTTCTAAGAAAACTTCTCATTTGTCCTTTAAACTTGATTTTAAAGTGACTAATAATATTGCTGAGTATGAGGCACTACTTTTGGGGCTGAATGCAGCCAAAGAGAGGAGCATTAAAAAATTGTAGGTGTTTGGAGATGCAGATTTGATTATTCAGTAGGTGAATAAGTCCTTTCAAGCAAAGCATGTCAAGCTGAAGGCATACAGAGATGAAGTGTTGAAGGCAATTCACGATTTTGCAGATTTTAAAATTGCATATGTACCTAGAACAATGAATGAATTGGCTGTGTCTACTTGTGCATTCATAAACCCTCTGCCTCATAAATTAACTTATGGAATTCAAGTTAAATATAGGCCCTCTCTCCATGATAATGTAAAATTTTGGAAGGTTTTTGAAGATGATGCTGAACTCACTAGATTCCTTGCAGTAATAGATGAGTTTGCAGATCTGCAGATTGATCAAGAGAATGAACATGACAATGAAATTGAGGAGCCAAAGTTCAAAAGAAAAATCGCAGCACATGAAATAGTTCAGCTGTCTACCAACAGAATTCCTAAAGGTTTGGTCCCGTTGGAAAGGTTGTTCGATAACAATGATGTGGCTGTCAAATTGAAAAGTGGGGAAAAAGATTCAGATGTTTTGCAGTATAATGTGGCTAGTGAGAAAGATCCTAAACATGTCAATTTAGCCTCACATTTGACTGAAAAACAAAGGGTTGATTATGGAGAATTGCTAAAGGAATTTGCAGACATCTTTGCTTGGAAGTATGATGACTTGAAGACTTTTGACATAGAGGTGATTCAGCATAATATTCCCTTGAATAAAGACACCAAACCATTCGGGTAGAAGCTTAGATCCTTCAACCCTTTGTTGTTGCCTACAATGGAAAGGGAAATTAAAAAACTGTTGGATTCCCGCATTATCATTCCTCTCGGGTATTTAGAATGGATTGCGAATCTTGTACTAGTTAGGAAGAAGAATGGGGAGATCAGACTCTGCGTTGACTTAAAAAATTTGAATAAGTTCTCTAGGAAGGACAACTACCCTCTGCCCAAAATGGAGCATATTCTACAGAAGGTGTCGGGATCAAAGGTGATGTCTTTTATTGATGGGTTCTCCGGATACAACCAGATTGTTGTCCATCCAGACGATAAAGAAAAGACAGCTTTTACCACTCCATGGGGTACGTTTATGTACGAGAAGATGCCCTTTGGATTGATGAATGCAGGAGAGACATTCCGAAGGGAAATGGACATTGCTTTCATTGGAGAGAAAGATAAATTTCTCCTAATTTATCTCGATGATATCACTGTTTTCTCAAGCAGCCATGAACTTCATTTGCAGCATTTAAAAAGGACATTTCTGAAATGTCGAAGGTATGGCATCTCTCTTAATCCAAAAAAATCGAATTTTGCACTTAAGGAAGGGAAATTACTTGGGCATATTGTTTCAGCTGATGGGGTTAAAATTGACCCAAAGAGGGTAGAAGCAATTAAAAATCTGTCTCTTCCTAGATCAAAGAAGGACATTCAGTCTTTCCTTGGGACTATAAACTTTGTTAGAAGGTTTATAGTAAATTTTTCTGAACTCACAAAACATATCACTGTTATGTTGGGAAAAGACTCTGAGGTAAAATGGACTGAAGCAGCTAGACATTCATTCAA
This sequence comes from Picea engelmannii, assembly GCA_009831015.1. Taxonomy (NCBI): domain Eukaryota; kingdom Viridiplantae; phylum Streptophyta; class Pinopsida; order Pinales; family Pinaceae; genus Picea; species Picea engelmannii. Next base: position 1,266,422 of record ML782596.1, on the reverse strand, counting down.
TGCCATCAAGGAAGCCATCACAACAGCCCCTGTTTTGATCAGTCCCGATTTCTCCAAGGTATTTTACATTTTTTCATTTGCTTCAAGTGATACAATCGTAGCAATACTCTTGCAGAAAAATGCTGATGATCAGAAGTAGCCGGTTGCCTTCTTCAGTAAAGTCTTGAGGGACGCAAAGGTAAAGTATGAATTATTGGAGAAACAAGCATATGCAGTTGTCAAGTCATTGAAATCTTTCAGAGTTTACATTCTTCAGGAAAAGGTAATAGCCTCTGTTCCCTCCAGTTCAGTTAAAGAAGTGCTTGTCCAACCTGACATAGATGGCAAAAGGAGTAAGTGGATAGAAAGGTTGATTGAATTCAATGTTGAAATCAAACCAGCAAAACTTGTGAAGGGTCAGGGCCTTGCCAAACTTCTGGCAGAGGAAAATTGCAGGCTGCTTGAAATAAATCTGATGAGTATTAATGCAGAAAATGTTCAGTCTTCAGAGGACAAAGAAGGTGAGGAAATGCAGGTCTCATCTCACTTAGCTGATTGCAAATGGTATAGCCATATTATTCATTTTTTGAAAACTTTATCAGTCCCATCAGATTTGACAAAAAATCAAAGAAGGGCTTTGAAACTCAAAGCCATAAATTTATGCATCAATGACAACTTGTTGTTCTGGAAAAATCCCATAGGTTTATTATTGAGGTGTGTAAACCAAGAAGAAGCAGCTAAGGTCATGATTGAATTTCACAATAGTGAATGCAGAGGACATCACTATTGGAAAACCACTGGACACAAAATCTTAAGATCTGATTACTACTGGCCATTCTTATTTTCAGATGTGTATGAGTTTGTGAAAACATGTGACAAGTGTCAAAGGTTTGAAGGTAAACAACAACTGAAGTCTCTTCCCCTCAAACCTATAGTGGTCATAGGGCCTTTCCAGTAGTGGGGCTTGGACTTCATAGGTGAAATTCATCCGCCTTCTAGTGGTCATCACTGGTGGATCCTGGTTTCCACCGATTGCTTTACAAAGTGGATTGAGGCTATTCCCACTCAGAACGCCAATCATACTGTCATTATAAATTTTATGCAAGAAAACATATTTGCCAAATTTGGCTGCCCTAAGAGAATAATCACTGATAACGTTGCTGCATTCAAAGATAAACACTTGGTGAAATTGTGTGAAGAGTTGGGAATTCAGCTAGTACATTCCACAACCTACTATCCGCAAGGGAATGGCTTAGCTGAGTCATCCAACAAGAGTTTGGTCAGAATTATAAAGAAGCTGCTTGAACAAAATGCCAGAGGTTGGGAATCCAAACTGAAGTTTTCTTTGTGGGCTGACAGGGTTACGTGTAAGAAATCAATTGGTACATCTCCTTTCAAGTTGGTATATGGTACTGAAGCCATATTTCCTGTTCAACTTGCATTACCGTTTGCAAATTTCTTACAAGAAACTAATTCTGAACCAAGTGATTTGACCTGGAGAATTCATAATTTGGTAGAACTACAACAAGATAGAGAGCAGCTCTTGGAAAAAACATAAATGCATCAAGAAAGAATCAAAGAAACTTTCGACAAGAAAGTCAAATCAAATGTCTTCAAAACAGGGGATTTAGTCTTAAAATGGGATGCAGGAAGGTAGGAGAAAGGGAAACACGGAAAATTTGAGGCTGTCTGGACAGGTCCTTTTGTCATAACAACGGTGCAGCAGAACAATACCTTTGTTCTCCAAACTCTTTCAGGTGAGGCAGTAGCAGGTGGCCCTTTCAACGGGCGCTTTCTAAAGATCTATTTCTCATAAGGCTTCCTTTTAAGCCCTGTTCTACTTGTACATACTCTTTTTCAATTCTTGTTCTTTATTTCGGTCATTTCAATAACTCCATGCCCAATGGTACTAGCAAAACTATTTTTCAAATTTCTGTTTTAAGTTGTAATAAGGCTACTGAGTCTAGCTAGGTTCTTGGTCACCTCACAGGGAGATGCCCATCCCAGTTGGAGACAAATGTTAGCTTCCAAAATGAACCCGTCCTTTTGGTCGCATTTTGTGGTGGATAGCATGGCTATTGGTAGTTTTCTCAAATTGATTTTGAGTTTTTCTAGATGCAAGACTTAGGTTTTTCTTTTTGTCTTAGAAATAAGATGACCCATAAAAGTCTTCTTTTCAAAATTTTCATAAAATGTTTTCAACAGCTAACGCGTGCTTAAAATATGGTGGTTAGCCGGTGAAAGTGGCAACTTTCACCAGCGAAGGGGCATTTCTCACAGGTCATTAGCTGGTGAAAGCGGGGATTTTCAAATATCCAAAGAGTGTTTTCCCGCGGGTGTGCGCTAGTGATAGTGGTGAGTTACAACAGCTAAGGAGAATTTCTCACTGGGTGGTGCGTTGGTGAAAGCGGTCAGTTTCAATAGTTAAGGATCGTTTCCCACGGGCCATTAGCTGGAGAAAGCAGGAATCATGTGCGTTTTATCCACATTTCTAAAATCTAATGATGACACGATCATCCCACGTCATGCAAATCCAGAATGATGCGTTGGTGAAAGTGGGTAATGATGGAGACTCGGGTTTGCATGTCAAAATAGGATTACAAAGCGGATCTTGTTCAGTGACGCATGCTGCACACTCATGGTGCTAGAAATGGAAAATTCGAATCCATTAACGCAGGTACAGAGGTTGTACTACTTGGTTGACAACATCAAATCGGTTCATCACTTCTCCAGCACGCATAACTCTCCAATGCATGCTAAGTTTCTAAATTTGAAAGACATAGCTGACTCCCGAGTGCTTTTAACATCACAAGACTTCAGCCCGAATAACAATTTGCTATGTTGTGTGTGCATAATCGTTTGGAATTTTGGGTTGCAGAATGGCAAGGAGACGCAGTGGGTATTTATTGAGAAAAGATTTAGACAGCCTATCTTTCCTACAGACGCATCCAGAAGTACATAAATACTTCTCAAATGCAGGTTGCATCGATTTTGTTGAGAGGCTATAGAACGGTTGTCACCAGTCAACAACAGAGGCTTTTGCCAAAAATTTTGATGGGAATAAGGCTCGAGTTGGGTCCTTGGAGATCATTGTTGATGAAGCTGCCATTGCTACAGTGACCAGCCTACTAAGATCGAGCCAGAGTTGGTTCAAAACTACTGCTACCAAAAACTTAAATTTCAGAGCTTATTTGAAAGAAGAGTTCAGGCACAATGCATGGAAAAAGAGCATGTCGGTCTCCCGTTTAGAAGATGAGTGGCAGGAGTTGTTTAAGGGCATCCAACTCTACATAACATCGGAGGGAAGGTATGACAAACTCATGATGTATCATTTCAAGCTCCTAGACCATTTCACAGGTAAAACTCTCCTTAATTTACCTTTTTTCTTACATAAAAGTTTAACTAAGGTCTGCAAGAAGATCAAGGCTCAACCCCTAAGCATGAATAATACTCTGTGCCACTTTGGCATTATTAAATTGATCATTCTGGAGGAATTAAGACAACAGGGAAGGAGCTGGCAACATTTTCTATTTTGGGAGGGCTTTGGAACACAGACTTAGCCTGTAAATGAATAGGGGAAAGGTGTAAAGAAACAGTTGACTCCTCAAAGCAGTTCGAGGAAGAGGAGGACCCTGCCAGGACCTCTAGAAGATAGAATCTCTGGTGTGAAATACTACAGTTCAAAGAAAAGGTTGAAATTTGAAACCACTACATAGCAACCTATAGAGAAAAGAAAAAACATATTAAATCTACCCTACACAGACTCAGAATCAGAGCAAGAAGATGAGAGCCCTATCATCAAAAGTCCTGAACATTCAACTGAGTTTGCACAGAATTATGAGACCTTTACTCATACAGAGGAAGGAGAAACATCAAAGAGGACTAAGTCAAAGAAAACTCAAAAAATCAAGTATCTGAAAGAGGTAATCGCTCAGCAAGAGGTCTTGGAATGGGTAATCAAAGAAAGGTACAAGAAGTTGTCTGATAACTTCACAAAAACCAACGCTGCATTTGAAAGACTGGCTCGGGAAAGTGTCAAAGAGAAGAAAAGAAAGCAAAAAATCACCAAAGATTACAATAGTCTATGGTGGCTTGCAAAGCGCCTTAAAAGGAAGATAAGAAGATTGAAACAAAAACAAAAGCAAAAGCCCCACCCAGATTTGAAGGTGCTTGCTCAGGTTGCTGTAAACATGCAAGGGGAGAAATCAGAGACACATTGAATTTTTGTTGAAATCGCATTTTGGAGGTGAAAGTTCATTTTTGTCTTAGACAGAGCTTTCACCAGCTCAAAGCGAAATTTTATGACCCGTTAGCTGGTGAAAGGCAACAATTTCACCAGCTAACCAGCGAATTATAAAGCCCGTTAGCTAGTGAAAGCGGGAAAAGCATTTTTGGAAGCCAAGGATGGAACATGTCAATTTTTACAGATTATAAAGAAGTTCCAGGGTATCAAGGGGATATCAGATCGCATGCAAGGGACTCTGCATCAGGGATTCGAGGGATTTTTGATATTCGCATGGTAAACAACTTTCCTAAAGTATTTTCTACGAACAACTGAAGAAGTCCAGCTGCCAAGACTAGTGCCTATGCATGTTTTATGACACCACAATTTCCAGAAGACAATACAGATGTCAAAGTTTAAGATTGAAGACAAATTTGAATGCTAGTATAGTTGTTAAATCATTATTATCTAGTTGTTTAGTTAGATTTGACTTGTTATTTTTAGATACAGATTCATGTTTTTAGGATCTGTAAAACTGATTGTAAGAGGCTATAAATGCCTATTTTTGCTAAGAGACAAGGGGTTCAAACTGGGAGATATTTTATGCCACTGTATAGACTCTTTTTGCAGAAATAAAGTTTAGTTTCCTTTCATTTTCAATATCAGAATTGTCCATCTTTCCTTTTCTGTACTTTGTTTCAGTTTATTTTAGTTCATAAAGACTGTTATCTCTTTACTGAGCTCATAGACTTGAAATTAAAGGATTCCTCTCTATCTTGCATTAAGCCCTACATTCAGTTGTATTTGGAAATCAAGAATAGTGTTCTTCATCCCCCCTTTCAAAATACTTGATCTGTTTATTGTTTCCTGAAAGCACTGTTTCTTTAGATGTGTGATGATTTTTTTTATTTCATTGATCATTAAACACCCCATTGTCCCAAACACATAAAAACCATTATTTCTAAGTTACCAAGCATCCTTAGCCTACAACCCTAAGGAGTTTCTTGGAGTGATAACAGGTGCAACAAGTACTTATGATTCCAAAGATGGACCTTCCACCTCTCTTTATCCTTCAATTTCTGTAATATGAATATTACATGGGTCATCTTCATCTGGTGCTTCATCTTCCATATGATAGAATGACAATAGTTATTTGACTGTTTGCATGTTCTGTTGTTGGTATTTTTCCATGAGTTCAGCCTCTGGTTCATCAATAAATATCATCCCTCTTATCCGTTTTAGTGTTGAATCAATGTTGTGATTCTCATGTTCAAATGTTGAGAAGGTTAATATAAAATCTTGTTGTAATGTTTTCCATTCTGCAGTGCCTCTACGCATTTCCTTGTCTACATACAAGTTTTATATAATTCTTCTAATGTATGAATAAAGTGATGAATCCATTCCTCTAGTTGTGTCATCTTACATAGTGTTCTACATTTCTCCAAATGTTCTATTGTTGCCCCCTATACATCATATATATGTATCTTATTTCTCTCCCGCTCTGCGCTCAATCTAATGCGTAGTAGTCACTTACATTTGTACCAGTCTTTAACTGTCTCTTTGTGCACACCCCACCATCTTGTAGGTGTTTCCTTAAGTGAAATATCTAGGGATAAGAGCCTCTAGTTCTCTAATACTTCCTCTTCATATTTGGTAATAAATTCTTCTAAATCATTTATGCCATGAAAACTGGTAGGTTCTCTTATCTCGGTACCCACCCATCATACTGCACGGTTTATTCTTGTGCACATTCTTGTGGAAACTTCATGTAATATTTTCTTCCAATTCTCCAAACCTGTATCTGAGTCAAAAGCACATGATGTGATGCTCTTCCATCTGAGTAATACATCTACATTTGGGTTGACATAATCTTCTTTGCATGCTATGGTTCTGTATAACTGGTTTATTTCCTCCATATATAAGCAAGTGGGATCTACAAAACTTTCTCCCTTTGATGGATGTAATGGTGAAATGACTCTGCATTCTCCTGATTCGAATGTCATCTTCCTTGTATTCAAGTTGATTATGGCATGGTTATCAAATTCCCAATCCAAGCCAAGAAATGTTGGATAAGGTGTTGTGCCATCCACTATTTCTATCACTTCAAAATTTTCCTTTGTGCACACTCCATCTAGATCTACGGTCACATTCTTAATCCTTTCAATTGGTAGAACTCTGTGTTGATTTGATAAATTCAACTGGACAGGTGAATAGCCTAGTGTGATCTATCCCATACACTACCATGTCTTCTTGGGTAACACATCTGCTTCATAGCCTAATTCCAATATAATATCCCCCATGTTGAAATCCCCTATATTGGCATTCAGTCTGAATTCTCTGATTGTCCTCGTTGTATGGAGGTGATTGATTGTTTTATTCTCTAACTTCCCCTCTACCTCTCTATTACATATTTCTAACATATTTTTCAAAATTTTAACAATGATGGATCATTCAGTAGATTCACACAGGATTGCAGAAAAGTATTTATGGTACTTACTTGGGATAAAGGTGGTGCTTCGTTGGTGTGGTCCATTGACAAAGGCATATTGTACATTGGTACATTTTTATTATTTTTTGCAACTAATGTAGACATAACATCTTGTTTGAGGATCTCCTATCTGGTCTCCTTGAATGTCTCCTTTTCTTTCCAGCATCAAACTTCTTCTATGATTTGATATTCTTCTTCACCCATTGGTGTGGCACTCGATCTTGTCTCACTGTGTCAATTCCTATCTTAGCACCTTCTCATGTGACTATGTTGATATTTCTTCCATCATCGTTGGCTTCTGCAAAGATCCAGTGAACATTTTGATTGTTTGGGTTCCTCTTTTCTTGAATCTTTGCCAAAAGTGTTGGACATTCTTCTGTGTCATGGTCTGCTGTGCAATAGTACATACATGTCACAGGTGGAAGTGGACATTCCCTTTCATAATGTCCTGGCTGCTATACATTTTGGAACACTAATGGACCTTTGGCTCTTCCAAATCCTCCTCTTCCTCGTCCTCCACCTCTGTAACCAGTTCGATCTCCTCATGGTGTGTTGTACTGAGGCATCTGATTATACTATGCAGGGTTATACTGTGGTTGCGCAGTGTTATACTATTGTGGAACAATGTTGTATGGAGGTGGTACATGGTTAAACTAAGGTGCAACTTTCCCTATCCTCATATCTTCTTGAACCCTATAGGTGTCTGAAGTTTTTTCTCTCATCAGGTCCATTTTCCTATAGTCTTTATCATCATGACCCATTGATTTGCAAAAAATGCAGTATGAATTCTTGAGTAATGTCTGATACTTATGCATCATTGGAAAATGATATGGATCATTCCCATGTGTCTTATAGATATTGTACCATGTTCCTCCTATTGGAAAAGGGTTCAATACACATGTTTCCATGTATTGTATGAAATTTGGACATTCATTATTGTGGTGTCCTTCTTTCCTTCATGTGGTACACTAAACAACTTCTCTTTTCTCTTTTCTCTTATTCTGGTTCAGTTGAAATGTGAGGTTCTTTAGGTCCTCCTTCAACTCCTCTATTGTTGGATCTGTGTTATGATATTGGTTCTCTTCTAGCTGTAAGGCTGCTTACAGATCCTCTTCCTGATTTAGAAACTTCTGTTGTCTCAAGGGTTATTGCAAATGTGGTAACAATGAGTTCACAAAGATATTTCTATGTTGCATATCAGTAATGACATAATTCAATTTATCTTTAAGAGGCTTAAACCTATGGTCAATCTCCCAAACAAACTCACCTGTTTTCTGTATGATTTTAATCATCTCATTCATGTACTGATCTTCTAATCTAGGATTATGAAATTCATTGATCAATAGCTTCTTGACATCTGCAATCGTCCTTGTTGTTCCTGGTGGACTGTTTACAGCTAAGCTCATATACCAGTCGAGGTCTCTTATCATGATAGCTAACTGCGCAAGTTTTGTATCCTCATCTGTGATCTGTTTTGATTCCCATATGTTTTCACAGATGAACAAATGCTTTTCTAGGTCCTCATATGCCTCTCCCCAAAATTATGGTAATCTAATGGTGGGATCATGTCTTGCCATCTTGAACTATGATGAACTACTACCTTCACAGGGTGTATATACTTGACTACTACTTCCTGAACTGGCTCCTCCAATTTTTGTTCCTTCCACTAAAATTCACTTTTCTAAATGGTGGTGTTCTTTCTAGTGTATTAGTTGCACATGGGGTTATGGGTTCCACACTGACACTCACATGAATGGGGATTGTGCCTTATGTTCCTGACCTTGGACCTATTGTCTTTCTTTCATATGTTTCATGCAACATTTCCTCAATATTCTCCTCAGCCCAAAGATCCTATACCTCTTCTTCATCACTTTCCAAACCCTCTCTATCTGCTATGGCTCTCTTCTTATTGTTCATCTTATATTGGTAGGGTACTCCACTACATGTCTTTATAAATATTTCCACTATCTGCTTTATCTGATCTTCCTCCATCATGATTGGTTCTGTGGCCTCCTCCTTCTTTCTGTTATCCATTTCTTCCTCCACTTCTCCACCTTTGTCAGTGCTTCCCCCCTTCCCCCATGCACACAGGGAAGTTTAGTTGTTTGATTCCATAGTCATCACACCATTGTTATACAGTAAAATTTTGATTGAAGCATACAACGCTCTAATATACATACCTCTACGTCCTTTTAGAAACTCCTTCTTTGCTGTGTTGTAAGACTTCATGATATATACTACAATTTTTTTGATAAACCATGCAACAATATTGCCTAACCAGAAATTTACTGCGCGCATGAATTCTTTGTTAACTTGCTATAAATGCATGATCTCCACAGGATTCCACTCGAGCTGTCTGATCCAGTTTGTTGGGTGGTTGTATTTTAACCTTAATAGCCACTCCTACAACACATGCGGGAAATCATAGAAAAACACCTCATGCAGGTTGTTAAACACATACTTGTCCAGATATTTATGCGGTGTTATCTTAGGGTTTCTATTATCCTTCTGTGCAAATTATGGATCCTTTGTTTTCAACCATCTTTCGATATCTTCCTTCGTTGGGTTTCATTGTATGAACATTCCCTTTTTATACCTTCATTCTTCGCATGATTCTTCTATGGATCCCATTCACTTAATCCCATGCAGTTCTAGCTAGAAACAAAAGCATTTGTTGGATTTCACTCTTTCTAGCTACTTCTTGGGCTGACCTAGGTTTAGATATGAACATGTTTCCAACAAATCCCTCTAAAAATATTGACCCTCACGGTAAACCAGAAGGCAACACAACACACAGAATGTACTACGTAGTCTCACCCGAGATAGTTCTACGGGTTACTGCAAATATCAAGTGCTTGCAGTTTGGGAAGAGTGGGGATCTGGGATTATACTCGATCTTCTTCAATCCTTACACTAGTTAATCAATCTATTATTCTAGGATTCATTCATCTATTAAACCTTTGCATGGAAACTTAATAGATCTAGCTAACTGCATATGTGTAAATCCATCATTAAAGGGAATTAAAGATGATCAACCATTAACATAAAGTAAAAATACATTCAATCATCACAGAGTACATAGGATTTACCGTGGTTCACCCCCTCCTGGGATACGTCCTTAAATATGTGGCTTCTTAGGATATTTTATTTATAATTGCTGCATAATATGGCACTTCGTGCACTATAGTTCTAATCATACAATCATGAACAAGGTTCCACAACCTCTGTGAGGTGGACTAGATCACACCAGGATCCTCATCCTATGATCTAACCCTCAATATCTCACTACTTTACTCTCCTACAACTCAACGACTTGCAAAATTTATCAAAATAGCTCAAAACCTGAATGACTACTTGGAATATTGGAATATACTTCGACCAACAATACTCTCTCACACATAGCCCTCGAACTAGACCTCCTAGGTTCTTATTTATATTTTTTTATAAGCTTATTGGTTGTTACAATCTCTTTCCAAAGCCCTAACCCTAGCATGGTTAGGTTTTCCTACCTCCACGCCTTGCATGCTTTCCTCCTTTGCATGCGACTTTTCCTTACACTTGTTTCTTTTCCTTCCAGCTGTATTTTTCCAAATTAAGATTTACTTTCCATAAATGGACTTTTCCAAAAAATCGGCCTACACCCAACAAGAACTGAAGGTTCATACCTAGCAGCCACAATGGCATTCATTTTGTTTAGATGTGTATTCACTCCTACCATATTAGGATAAGGAGGTGTCTGGCTCTTAGGAGTTTTTGATGAGGTTACAAAAGAGGATCTAGAAGGAAGAGTAGAATGAGCTGAAGTGAGTTGTGACTTTGGTGATCCTACTGGAGTTTGAGTAGAGGACAAAACTTCTTTTGTTTCATCTTGAAAAATTTTAGGCCAATCAATTAGAACCTCAAGGAAAGGAGATTCCCATTCCACCCACTCTAATTATTTCTCAACCTTTTAAATTGCAAATTATTTTTCAAACTCAACAATTAATGTAATTTCAGAAGTCTCAAATCTTCCTTCTTCTAATCTAGGAAGAGGAAAAAAAATTTCACTAGAAAATTCTCTTTCAAAACTTTAGAAGACTCAGACTTGATAGGGATTGGGCTAGCCTTTGATTTTTCTGTTGAGGTCTTCTCATGGAAGGAATTTCCTTTTCCTTTATTTTTAATGGACTTGAGTAAATTATTATTTGGAGATCCTAAACCTGGGAAATATTATAAACTTTCGAGTATGAACTATTTAATAACTTTAGGTGATGCAAGGAAATCAAAACTTTCAAGGCTCTTTTCTTTCAAATCAGGAGAAAGATGTGTATGTTCAAGAGCATGACCTTCTAGTTGGAATTTTACAGGGGTTTGAACCTCGGGTAAATGAACAGATTTATAAATAACAAATGGTGTATGAAAGATAGAATTAGGTAGGTTCTCAATAGTACCTAAATATTTATAAGATGAGACTCCTTGCAAATCCTTTCCCTTCTTCATGATTTTCTCTCGGTTTGGTACAGGTGTGGCCATAGGTGAATGTGGATTAGATCTCATTATTCTTCTCTTAGGAGCCACAACTAAATATGGAGTCACTAGGTGCACTATGTAGTCTCTTCTATTACAGTTTTTTGTACACTATCAAAACCATTAGTATCCTTGTCCTACATCCCAGGGAAAAATATTCAATTTCCCCTCCCCGATAATGGAACCATAAATGTTAGCACTAGAAGTCACACCCAGATTGTTATAGGTGTAATCCTAATACCCATAAAACATTTTTAGTTTTGTAAAGGATAAATTTTTTAGTTCAAGTGTAACAAATGGATGAGATACTTAGTTTAAAATATCAACCCAAAATTTCCACAAAACATACTCCAACAAGCAAGGCTTGAATAATCTCAGACCAATATTTATAACATTAATGAAAATATGGAAGACTGAGAAAAACAAATATGAAGTATATGCACCAGGTTAGATCAGGTACTTCTGAGACATATACAATGGAATTCTTATCAAGAAGGAACCTCCTAATCAATAATAAAATGTGCTTTGAAAACTCTTTCACTAGTAATAACAATAAATCATTCACTACATTCATGAACAAGTACTAAAGACAGATCCTTCATCAATAGAAAACATCAAAGAAAGACAAGAATATAACATGTAATAGTATAAAAGGAGATGATCTTCAATTATCCAAGAGTCTTAAGTTTGTACTTACATTGTATGGAAACTTTACACTTAGAAACAAAAAGATATGAGTTCTCCCAAAAACCACTCGAACCCTATCTAGGAGTCCCATCACCCATAAAATAGAAATTTACATCAAAAATCCCTCTATGACTCACCATATGATTCGTGCATAGGATTATGTGCCTTGGAGAGGCGTTGCAATAGACAAACAAACTAAAAATTAATGAACTGCTAGATTCCAGGGAGTTGTTGGTGATGATAAATGCATCTGCAATTGGCTAATGTTTGGAGATATAGTGGAGATGGATATTAGGTACAAGTGTCTATTGATGTCTAAATTCTTCCTAGGGAACCATCCAAACCTCCTTTAATAGTTGGAATCCCTCCCAAAACTCAAATTTGTCATATTTTTAGAGTTCGCAACAACTGCGCTATAAACTATTTCAATTTCAGCGGGTTCGCAATGCCTCTGCAAGATTCGTTGCGAAATTTCCTGTACACGAATTTTTATTTTTTCTCACTACAATTGATTTCGAAACTTGCAAATAAACTATGAACCTCCTGCTAATTCCTCTTAGAACCTTTATCCATGAAGAATGACTTCCAAAACAACAAGTGGGAAAAATTATAAGTAACATAAGACAAAACCAACATCTATAAGGAACCATAGAAAAACTAATATATTGTAGTAGAAATGATGTTCCATGATTTTAGCTAATGGTTTCCTGAGACAATAGGTCTAGATCATTTATAGCTATATGTTCCTCTACTTGCTGCAATTATTTCTTCAACTTTATGATCTAAGCTTGAAAATACTTTTTTTTCCTGTATACATTTTTGACTTGTCTATGTAGGGGAAGTGATCTCCTCACCATGTGTTTTTCCTTTGCAATAGTTTCTTCACACATGCTTATGTTTTATTTCAACTTGATTTTATCTTGTAGATTTTCTTTTTTCAATTTTTCACTCACAGCTCTGACCTCTTTTAGTTGCTTCCTGAGCCTTTTGAAGGTGGGAGTGCTTTGTTCAGAAGGAGACTTTATTTCAATGATTTATGTAGGCTCTTTATGATATTTTTCTTTGGTATTTTGTTGAACTGGTGCTTTGGATGCATCTTCTTCCACAGGGGAATGTTGTCTTGTTGATACTCTTGTAAATGTTCTTCTAGGCTTAGCTAGTTCAACAACAGGTGGGATAAAAACTAATTTCTTTCCTTTCAACTTTCTTGGTTTGCTGGAATATGGTTCCACATGTGAGGGATCTAATATAGGAGAAATATCTTCACCAGAAGGTTTTGTAGGACCTTCATCTATCTTGATAGTTGGATCTGATGGCTTATAATCCTAAGCTACCTTCCTCTTTTTTCTTAATTGAGTGTGCACAACCCTCTCAGCTGAGGTAGGGGTTCTCCTTTTTTGCTTGTGGCTTTTTAAGAACATATGGCTGAAAACTTGATGCAGTCAAGAAAGTATCCCAATCACCATCAATATTTATCAACTCTTCTAACACCATCATATTAATGAGTCCATAATGAAAGAAACTTCTCTCTACCAACTTGGACTTGGCTTGTACCTTATCTGACATCTTTCCAAGACTTCTAAGCAAGTAAATGGGTATATTTAGGAATTTTTTGCCAGTGAAATGCATTAGTAGTATAATATGGTATTGGTAAATCATATTAAATATTCCCTCACATTCAAAGTAACTCTATATAACCCTGATCATCTTATCAAAGTATTCCAACATATGGCTTCTAGGTACTCCTTTGGATAATTTGTCTTCTTGATATTCTGGCTTTAGGAAATATTTAGAAAAGTCAGATTCCAAAGACATAGCTTTGAACCATTTTCTGCTTGAATTGGTATCTTTGTAGTTGTGGAAACAGATTGTTCTTTAAATTCAAACTCAAGTGTACTAAATTTTGTTTTGACTCCATTGAAGTTCAATGCAAACTGTTTGGCCACTTTAGGGTGTTCGCTCTGCATTTTTTCACAAAAAACCAGGCAATCTGCTCTCTGAAAGGCTTCTCTAAAAAATGGTTATGAATTAATGAGTTTCAGGGCATGGGGTTCAACTATGAAAATATAACCTCATTTATGTACCTTATTCATTTTCTAAGCCTCCATGGAAAGTCAAACAAGAGTAAAACCTTTTTGATAACTGTTGTAAATAGTCTGTGTGTTGAAATCTACTGAATTCATGGTTTTGTTGCAAGGAGGGTTTACACTAGAACAATTTTGTAGAAACTAAAATGTAACTTGAATATGGAAGCTTGGATGAAATGATGATGACAAGGATGAATGAAGTCTCGAATATCAATATTTCTAGGCAAATGAGAAAAACAAAGAGTTTGCAGCGCTAATTTAGTTCGGAACATATGGGTTTGTAGATAGGGATTTTATCAAAATAATTTCCAGTTGATAGACTAGGTGTGAGATGAGATTTGAGTGGAAAGGTGACACCTAAACCCTAAGTGAAGGCGAGGTTACTCAAGTCAACATGCTAGGGTTTCAAATATCATGTGAAACATGGGATTTGCAGTGCTAACTAGTTTGCAACATCTAATATCATGTAGCAAAATAGGTTTCTAGATGACTGAATGGGTTTGAAAATGATGGAACTGAAGTATCAAGAAATGGTACTTGGCATATGAAATTTTCCCTTTGTTGCAGAAATTCAAACCATCAACCCTTCAAGATTTAATTTACCACTAGCCACTTCAGGAGAGTTTGCAATGCGAATTGTTCGCAATGATGGACAGTTTGCAACAATATCTTTGCAACTGAAAATAGCATGAAACAATTGAACCTTCCTTTTTATCTCGATCTTTTGGAAACTATGATGATGAAATGGTTGTGGAAATGAGAATCCACCAAGTTTCACGTTTCCCATATTGTGATTATGTATGATTTAGTGCATGAGGTGCTTTTTGAAATGTTGTGAACTTCTAGGCAATGAATGTGGTTTTAGCAATTGAATCAACACTAAAATGGTTAAGTGAATATTTAAAACCTTTTGTACACCCATTTTGGACAAAAACGTTGATGGTGACCTTCAAACTATGCATATATGACCAATACCTTCCCTCTTTACCAATGATGACAAACACCATCACGACATCAAGACTTTTGTAACTGTACTCTGATCAGCATTCTAGACCTAAGAGAAAAGAAAAATCATGATTTGTAGACATGAAACATGACTCAAGGCTTTGGGAACATGAATTTATGAGTTAAACCTTCAAGTTAAAACAAATAACCTATAATAAGGACAAAACACATGATTGACAAATACCAAAAGAGTCCTTCTGAGACTACATTAATAAAAAACTTTAAAATATGGAAAAAACATTGAATCATGTACATCCTATGTGTTAACAAGATGAAAAATCAACAGGTAAACAAAATTAATCCCTTTTAGTCTTTGATACAAAATGTATTTGATTAGCTACTAACCTCTGCCTCCAAAATTCAAGAGTGAAAATATGAGGAGGAAGGTATATAGGTAGCTGATAAGGTTCCAACTCACAACCATATATCTGAATTACAATATATCTTTAAAATAGAAACCAATATACTACCCTTAGGCTAGGATGAAAATGTAAATTCTGTTGGTAGGCTACAAACATCCGAGGAGGCTCATGTCCCATAATGAGAGTATATGTATTGAATACGAATTCATTAGAAAACTCCAACTATGCTCCTTCAGTATCTACAAAAGTTAAGAGAGAGGTCCATTCTCTAGTTGGTAGTTATTTTAAAGTATCATCCTTTTTAATTAATTATAGGTATCTTTTCTGATAAAAGCTAGACTGAGAAAACAAAATAAAAAAGAAGAGATATGGCTAGTATCTAAAATATTTTAACTCTTCAAATGATGACAACTAAAAATGAATAGCATTGGCTATAAAGCCTTCAAAATCAAATTTTGAAACATTTTCAGTATCCATAACTTCATTCATAATAACTAAGGTAACATCATCAATCTTGATACCATCCACATATCCGAGGATAAAAGTTATAAATGACACCATTAACTTAGCATTTGGGGAACAAAATTATGATTTAATCGAGAATTATTGTTGGCACCCAAAGTTTTGGGTCCAGTTTTGTGTGCACACACAAACAAAGTTGTGCATGCTCATTACATAGTTTTTCATGCACCAAAGAAAATGAACGAGGAATTTCATAGAGTGTGCATCAGACTGGTTTTTTTTCAGCAGCCCACCAAGTATAAATACTAGCAAGTGCATGTCATTCTGAGTTTTGTCAAGTTGCACCAGAATTCAAGAAAATGCCTGTCAGGATCAAGAAAATAATCAATGGGAAATCTCTCAGAATTATTATTTCTCACAACATATGAAGACATGGAGAAACCAAAAGATGAGTTGGAAAGAAAATTAAGATTTCCCCGGATGCATAGAGTCTACATGGAGTGCTAGCAGGCACCAGAAGCATGTGAGGTAGTTGGATCAGACAAGCGAGTGGAGTAGGGCAGAAGGAGACAGTGCTCCCCAACAGTGAAAGATAAAAAAAGGAGCTATAAGATACAAACAAGAGTTAGTTGGTCAGTGAGTTAGCTCATAAGATAATCATTCAAATAGTTTTGAGTTAGCTTATCTATAGTGTTGAGCTCACTTTGAGCCTACTGTAATCTTGTGATGTATTGAATATATTCTCGTGTCTTTTTTTTGTATGAATCCTAAAGCAAGGTGCATGGAACTTTATGTTGTATTCCCATTGTTTTACATAGTAATGATATGAAGTTCTATGGCTTTCCTAAGCAACTAGTCAGTGTACTGTATATCTCTGTGTGATGGAATAGTCCCAATAATAAAGATATGGAAATTCTAATCTATTATGTGTATTTTATGAATGAGTTGAATATGTGTGTGTATTGTTTCAATTCTTAGTCCAAAATAGATTATCAGACCCGAGTTACATGGATTCCAATAGTAGTAGTGTTTAATAAGTTTAATCCTTCATCCTCAACATAAGACCTTATGGTATTTTTGATCCTCTCTGCATCTTGGGTGAGACCTTTCTTGGCCTTGGCTGAAGATTGATATGCTAGTGCTTAGGGTTTTTTTTTGGACACACTCTGGAAGAACCCTGGGTCTAAAACTCTGCAGTTTTAAGAAGGTATATACATGTTCGAGTGTGGAATGAAAAAGAAAAGAAAAAAAACAAAAATTATTCAAAGGTAAATGAGGAATCAATAGTAAATTTCTGAATTATAGTATTCATTTTTTCAATTGACCAAATTTCAAAATTTTGAGATGGTCAATTTCTAAAATAGGTGAATTTGCAAGGGGTAAGTTAAACATTTGAGCCATTTCTTTGGAAGACACAATACATATATCCCTTTTATCATCATTTTATACTATACATTGTGTTTCTGCATTATAAATCTTAGCAAGAGTTTGGACAAGGTCAGGGTCACTAAAAACTCGGGGAGTGAGAGTATGAAACAAACCACCCCTCCAGAGCTATGGATTTTCTGAGATTTCTGTAGTCTCATGACTAATAAAATTGCTAATTCGATTCACACATTCAGGGTTCAACGGGGTATCAAATGCATCAGCCAAAACATCTTTAAATATCTGGTTATCTTCTTTAGACACTTCTTGAGAAGTTTTCTTCTTTCTAGCAGATGTATTTCTTTTTCTATTATAGTGGGAGATTCTAATTGGAGAAACATGAAGTGGGTATCGATTACTTATTGCTTCAACAACTTGGGTTTCAGAAAAAAAATTTACTCACTCTAGAGTTCCTTATGTAGTGCTATTCAAATGCATAATAACCCAATCCATCACCTTTTTACATAATTAGTAGGATAACTTCATCCTACACATGCAGGGATTTAATGTATTAACACACAAACATGCCAAATTCTAATCAAATCAAATATAATGTGACTTACCATAAATACGAATACAGTAATTACAACCTTTGTGTCATTGTATGATTTTCTTAGAGCCAATCAAACCTTTAATAACTATGTACTTTTTTTTCGAATATGATGTGAGCCATCGAATCAAATACTTTAGGAGCTGTTAGATCCTTCGGGTACAATTTTTTTTGTTAAGGATTGATTAATTCTACACTCAAATGTTATATGGGTCATTGATCTAGAAGATCGTATGACCATCAAATCTTTTGAATGGAAAATGATTGTTTAAATTTTTAGTTGTTTCATTCCCGAGAATATTCCTAGATCGTAGATGTTGGTATATCAAGTATAGTTAGATCTTTTGGACATGGAGGATATGATTAACAAGGTCGTGACTTTGATTATAAAAACGATCATGATCGTTGATTTTTTACAATGGATGCACAATTATATTGAGCTTGATATTATTATTATTTCTTTTTAAAGAATGTGGGTAATGATTATTTCACTATAATATAATTATAACTTGAAACTTTTGTAAATTGAATCAGAAAGAAATCTAGTTAGAGAGAATAGTAACTAGATTGTAAAATCAAAGATTAAAGAATTTACAAAGAATAGTTTTTTGAAAAGATATTGAATTATAGTTACAATAGAAACAATGGAAACCACAGCTAGAGAAGAGGGGGCCACTTGAGATTTCACAATGAATTTGGAGTTTGGGGTTGTAGGCACCTTCATTGTTTCTCGAGACAAGTAGGTTGAGGCAATTTCTAGTGGGAGTTGGGAAAGATTGAATCCATTCTTAGAGGGGATAGAGGGAGGAGCCATCAAGGAGACAATAATGATGGAGGTCGAGGCAACAAATTGAGGTCAGAGAGGGCCAGAACCCTAGTTGTGATGGATCAATAAAATTATCTGTGAGGTGTTGTAGATCCATTTATAAACCCTTTATCAAGCAATTTTGGTGAAGTGCAAGCCTTTTTTGTGTGGCCTTTCCATTTTCATTCTTACCAAGAATGTTTAATATAATTACATTAAATCTAAAATGTTTAATTTATAGTTAACTTTTGTTTTAAGTATCTATTTAGAGGATTTACATTACAAAATGGAAAACAAATTTTATATTATTTATATTCAAAGTAATGAATTTAAAGAATACTCAATATGATTGTTCTATCCATAATGTACTAATTCCTGAATTGGTTGCATCTTGAATCGTATGAATCTTAGAAACTCAAAATGTACTAAAAGGTTTTTTTTAGGCAATTGAAATTACAATGCTATGGATAATTTGGTTATGATGTTTAACCTCTCATCTAATTGTGAAAATCTCTCTTTATTCTAGTAATGTTTTTAGAAAACATTGTTGACGATCATAAGGTTATGATGTTTAAATTCTTATCCAATTATGAAAATCTCTCTTTAATCTAGCAATTTTTTTTTTTATAAAACATTGTTCAAACAATTGTTCTATAAATTGAATATTAAAATTTCCTAATCCTTCATGACATTGTATTCAATTATTAACTTTTCCTCACCTTGGTTCAAGCCCACAATTTCCCATGCTAGTGTTAGATCATTTTTCATCTCTTTAGCCTTAATATATCACCTACGTATTCTAGAGTATGATATGTTATGATCCAACACCTTAAAAATGATAAAACGTCAATGAATACAACCCACTTCAAGGGGGAATCCTTCTTTTACAATATATCCAATTCATAAGACAAGATGAGAGATGATGATCCTAAGAATGGGTCTCATTGGTATATATATGAGACAAAGGGTACAATTATAATTAAAGCGTACAATGAAGAGCTCTAGTCTACATATAAATATAACACTAGATATATAATAATTCAATATATAGGGATTAATTAGGGGTTTTATATATAACATGGAGCTTTGTCTAGGGATTAACATTCCCCTCCCCTTCAAATAAGTGTTTTCCTCAACACTTTACTAACCATGAGTGTGTATGCATGAAGAAATCATCTTCCCATGTCGCCTCTTCTACCTGTAGGTTCTTCCATTTGACAAGGTACTCAATAATTGCTCAATTTATCAGCAGCTTAATCCTTGTTTCAAGGATTGTTTTTTGGTTCTAGTATCATTTTCCCTTCTTCCTTAATCTATGGTAAAATATTTTGGATTGGGATATTGATGTTTATTACCTTCTTTAAGAAAGAAACATGGAAGAATTGATGTACACATGAAGATGGAGGCAATTCTAATTTATAATCCATACTTCCTATCCTTTGCAAAACCTTATAGGGGCCATAATATTTGGGTGCTAAATTTTTTCCTTCTCTTGTTTCTTGAGGTACATTTGTTTATATGGTTGTATACTCAGAAATACCCAATGCCCCACTTCAAAGTCCTTTTCACTGCAATGTTGATCTATTTGTTGTTTCATCCTATTTTGTGCCATAACCAAGTTGTCCTTCAATCATTTGAGAACCTATTGTTGGTTCCCTATGTGGTCCTCCACTTCTTGAACCTTTGTAGTCCCTTTCAAGGGATATGTGATGGATGAAGGATGATATCCATAAAGTTCCAAAAATGGAGACATTTTTTATGAAGTATGGAAGGATGTGTTGTACCAACATTCTGCCAAGGGAAACCACTTGACCCATTGTGTCTATTTATCAAATTTGAAGAAAGGAAGATATCATTCTAGAAATTTATTCACAACCTTAGTTTTCCCATCAGTTTGAGGATGGCAAGATGCGTTGTGAGCCAATTGAGTACCTAAACAATAAAATAATTCAGTCCAAAAATTTCTAGTGAAAATGGGATCTTTGCCACTTACAATAATATTGGGGAATCCATTTAGGTTTTGAGTTGTTTCCGTGAATGATGTGATTACTGTACTTTCTTTAGAAGGATTAAAAATAGAGAAAAAATGGGCATACTTTGTCACTCGATCCAATACTACCATGATGATAGTATTTCCTTTATATTTGAGTAAACATGTAATAAAATCCATTGAAACGTCTTCCCAATATTGACTTGGTATAACTAATGGTTGTAGGAGACCTGACATCCTGATTGTATCTCCCTTATTCTGTTGGTAGACCACACATTCATACACAAAATTTTGAACATCGGTTTTAAGACCTTCCCAGAAAAAATCCTTTTTGATCTTGTGGTACATTTTCAAGAATATTTAATGTCCTCCTATAGGAGAAGTGTGCAATTCCATAAGGTTCTTCTGTTTGAGTTGGGAATTGTAACATACCCAACCACCAAAAGGATGGTCATGCTATTCCAAATTTCACTTCAAACAATGATTTCAAATTCCGATAATAATTAATTTGAAGATAAGCATGAAGGAATGCAATAACCACATGTGAAATAATCAAGATTCATGCTAAACCATCCAAGAAATGAAAAACATGCCATGCACAAAAAATAACTAGCAAGCATGCACACATAAATACATCTCTTAGATATAATAATAAATACACAACGAAATATGCATTATAGAGGAACAATAGAGAACACTTATATTTTCAGGTAAACATTCACCAACTAGTTACTAACCAAGGATGTTCCACCCAACCATATACATTGTTGTTCATTCACTCTCAACAACAGTGTCACCCCATAGCCAGGGATATGAATCCATAAGGATGGGTCCTAGGAAAAATCTTAAAAAAACATGATTTAGCTAACAATCTCTAATGTTTTCCCAAACACACATCAATCCTAATTTCCATCTCTCTTCCCCTCCAACCTACACAACCCAAATAAATGAACACCTTTCTATTCCATGCAGTCCCTCATTGATCCATATTATTTTCAACAGAAAATGAGAGCAGTGATATAATAAATAAATGTACATATATATATCATATATCCAATAATATAACAGAGATATAACCATAAACACATAGATACAATTGTTGATTAAGGTTGGTTGTCATTGATGTCAACCCTTGAAGAAGGCCTCGTAGCACAAAGGTTTGGGTAATGGACCCAAAATTGTTTGATGTAAATATGACTCATTATTGTTTTGTCATGGTTGATAAGAAGTAAATATGGATGAACTCCAAAGTGGTCCTCTTATGGTGAAATCCCTCATGGGAAGACGCTTTGCGAAGTAAGAGAACCCATGCTTAATTGTGGAATAATGAGATGAAGGAAAATTATTTTTTTAGGGAAACTATCCTATATGGATAGTTCTTTTCATTCTATTGCGGTGGTATGTAGAATGCCACATAACTCCTCATGGTTAGAGAGTTATGACCATGTGAAGTTGGAGAACCCAGGTTTGGGTAATGGACCCAAGTTTGTTTGATGGATAACAATATGTTTTTTTCTATATTTGAAGGTAATACTATTCTATATGGATAGTACATGTCATTCCATTTCTAGTGGTATGTGGAATATCACATAACTTCTGACGGTTTGAGATTTATGGCCTTACGAAGTTGGAGGACCCTCATATGTCATCTAGAAGCCCCAAAAGGTCAAAGTAGTCAAAGTGGTTTAAGAGATTTTAAAAGGTAAATAATAAAGTGAAGTGATGAGTGTATTATAATTCAAAGCGAATTCGAAATAAATTATTTCAATTACAAATTTAATGGAGAAATTAGAAGTGGGTTAACCCTAAAATAAGGAAAGTGGGCCAAGTGACCTAGAAGATGTTTTTAAGGAAGCTACTTGGAGAGTATAAATAAGAGGCAAGGCTCTCTCACTTTAATTACACTTGAGCATATTGAATATCTATAGGTTTCTGAGGTAACCAAGGATATCAAATCCAAATTTTTGAGGGAAGGTGAAGAAAATATGGCCGAAATGCAAGGAAGGATAAATTCTTTTGATGGTGCTTTCTAATGTATGTTATTTATAGGTCATCACACCATTTTCACTATAAATTTTTTTATATAATGATTCACATTGAAATTTCTATGCCATTGAGAAAAAATACCCCAGTATCTTTGGTAAAAAAATTACCTTGTGGTTCGTTGTATTTTGGGAGTTACACTCCGTGGAAAATAGGGTTTGTGGCTAGTCCTGAAACTAGTCAAAAACAAGTGTTGCGGGTAAAAATGTCATAAATTATTCATAACAGATCCAAATTAAGTGAGACAAAATGTGTTGGTTAAGGTGCAGTCTGTAGTATGATGTGTAACAGTTTCATATTAATTCAATGATATTTCTTGCGGGGCACTCTCTACAAGGTCTCTCTCTAGAATAATCCAGAATTCAACAAGGTATGCCATTTTTTCTATAACTCCTTTTATGAGAGGTTGCAAGTAGTGACACTTGGAGGAATTTCATAAAACACACTAAAATAAATTGTGTATCAGTTTTAGATCTTTATACAATACAGGTTCAAAGTTATGATTACTTCAAGTTCGGGTTGTTGACTAATCCAAAACTAGGCATGTGAGACTAAAGAAAAGTTTGATGAAAATGTTAGTCTCTTGTTGTTAAAGTTAAGGAAGGTTTGCAGGAATGTGATCATATACACTAGGTCTATTACAGAGCTACAAATCAGATTTGGATGATGAAATCGATGAGGGATTTTGGTTGAAGTACATGTTGAGTACATGGTTGAGACAAGTAGTTGATGAGTTGACACATACATGAGGTGTATAGTTGATGATGTTGGTACATATTGATGAGTCATAGTTGATGAGTAGTTGATACATGATTGGTACATACTTTCTACATGGTTGGATGCACTTGTTTATGGTATAGGTTAATAACAGGTTGAGGTACAGGTTGATGCATGGTTGATGCACTTGTTTATGTAACATGTTGATTACAGGTTGATGCATGGTTGATGCATGGTTTAGATTTATTGGTACAAGTTTATAACAATATATCTCATAGTGATAGTGTGACAGTGGTTCCATCATTCTACTTCTACTTCAGGGTGGTAGGACGGGGCAGGGACAGGTGGTTGTAGCCACCTTCCAATTGTAGCCGAAGAACATAGGGCATTGTATCCTCCTTCTGGTTGTAGCTGGAGAATTGAGGAGTTGGAGCTTCCCTCAGATTGTAGCCTGAGAAACTAGGAGGTTGGAGCATTCTTCTAGTTGCAGCTAGAAAACAAAGGGAGTTGGTGCTTCCAATGAATGAAATTCTTCAAGACATATAAGAAAAAGCATTATGTGGTTTTCTCCCAATTTTGGTTTCCATGTAAAACACTAGTGTAATGGGTATGTGTGTGATTGTTTATTTCTTACTACTCATTATTGGATAATAATTCTACATTGATATAACATTTGAAGAAAAATGATTTTAATTACGCTATTACTGAGTCACCCCCCCCCCATCTCAGTAATCCAACAATTGGTATCAGAGCAGGTTCCTTCAGAAATCCGTTTAACCACTGAAAGGTAGATCATGGAGAGAACCAACGCATATAAAAATGGAATACCATAGTTTAATGGACAAAAGTATACTTTTTGGAGCATAAGGATGAAGACATATATACAAGCATAGGGATTTCAAGTTTGGCAATCAATTGTAGATGGATACACAACACCAACAGTTCCACCAAAAAATGACAAAGCAGTGAAACTCGGTGAGTATAATTCCAAAGCCAAAAATGAACTTTTGAATGGTCTCAGTGATATGGTATTCGCCAAAGTTTCACATTATAAATCTGCTAAAGATATTTGGGACAAGCTTCGAAATATTTATGAAGGAGATTCAAAAGTCAAAGCAGCAAAGCTTCAAACTTACAGAGGTCAGTTTGAACAACTAAAAATGAAGGAAGAAGAAGATATCACAACCTACTTCTTACGATTCGATGAAAAAGTGAATGCAATCATAGGATTGGGAGAAGAAATTGAAGCATCTGTAATTGTTCAAAAGGTACTAAGATCTCTTCTTATGAGATTCAACCCTAAGATATCATCACTAGAAGAAATATCAGATCTAAACTCAATAATCATGGATGAACTGCATGGAATCTTCACAACATATGAGATGAAAACTAAACAGGAAAATCCATATGTAAAAGAAGAAACATTCAAAGCATCCAAAATATCAAAGAAAAAGAAAAAGGAAGAATAATAATATAGTAGCAACAATGACGTCTCGGAAGATGATGAAGAAGTGGCCAACTTCGTCAAAAAACTAAACAAGGAACCAACGGTAGGCATAGAGGTAAGATTCCTTTAATTTGTTTTAATTGTGATTGTATTGGTCATTTTGCTAACAAATGTCCTCATAAGAAAAATAGAAATGATGAAGGTTACTCAAAAGGAAGACAAACATGTAAAGGTAAAAGAACTACAAAGAAAGTTTTGAAGAAAAACTTTTGCACAAAAGAAGACATCTCATCATCAGATGAAGATGAAGTTAGTGACAATGAAACAAAGAGAGTTCTATTAATGGAAATAGAAGACTCTAATAAAGAAGACTCCGAAGAAGAATATGAAGAAGAAATTGAAGAGGTAGACGTTGACTTCCGAGAAGAATTAATGAGTGCCAGAGAAGTTATCAGAAGATAAAACAAGAAAAACAAGAAACTACAAGCAAAACTAGATAAAAAAAAAGACACTCAAGAACTAGAACAAATGATCACAAAATTGAAGATTCAAATAGAAGAAGATAAAAGAATTGAAGAAGAACTCAAAGAAAAACTAGAAGGAAAGGATGGGATCATTGGAAACCTAGAAGCAGAGATTGTCACACTAAGAAAGGATATTCAAAAGAAAAATATGTAGAATAGCTCAAAAGTTTTGGATGACATTATCAGCAGTCAAAAATCTCATCTTGACAAGTCCATACTTGGATACAATCATACAGAAAAGGGATCAAGCTCCAAAACAATAGATCAAGAAACAAATCCAAAAAGATATGCAGAAACAATCAAAGGGGATAAAAATATATACAAGGAAGATTACAGGGACATTCTTCCACCGAAAAGATTTAGATTTCAGAATCAACAACAGATAGACGGGCCTCAAGAAGAAGAAGGATTCATAAGAGAACCTCTTTTCATAAGAGCTTCAACTACCAGGTATCAAACTATATTTTTTGGTTTATGTTATGCACGTAATAATTTTGGACATAAAGCTGAAAATTGCAGAGCTAACAACAGGAACAATAACTACTTTGAGAGCCATACACAAAGAGGTTATTCAAGAAGACCTAGTGAAACACGGAGAAGAAGTTACAACAAGTTTGAATCTTTGAGCACTGGAGTGGAATGTTACAAATATAAAAAATTTGGACACATGGCAAAAAATTGCAGAATGACAGTCCCTCCTAAAGAACCTCAATAGAGTCACAAACAAAAACCTCGGAAAACGACATGGATAAGAAAGAAAGATCAATATAGCAATGAAGAATGCACAGTCGCTCTACAAGCTAAATAGAAGAAACATGTTTGGTATGTTGGCAGTGGATGTTCAAAACACATGAATGGTTATAGAGACAAGTTTCTTACATTACGAAAGGAAAGAGATGGATCAGTCTCCTTCGGAAATGACGATTCAATCAAAATCATTGGAAAAGGCACAGTCTGGATTGAGAAGAAGAATGAAAAGGAAGAAAATGTTCTACTAGGAGAAGCTATGAAACATAATCTTTTAAGTGTGAGTCAAATGTGTGAACAAGGTCATAAAGTTACTTTCAATTCACAAAAGTGTGAGATAAGAAAAGAAGGTTCAGGGAAATTGGTCGCTACAGCTGCAAGAAATTCAAGCAACATATATGTGTTAAGCGAAATTGGAAATGAAAAGTGTTGTCTAGGAAAGGAAGATGAAAGTTGGCTATGGCACAAAAGAATGGGTCACATGCATTTTGATAACCTTGTCAAAGTCAAAAAAAGAGAAGCAGTCAGAGAAATGCCCCAGATCATGAAACCAACCAACACTTTATGCAAGAATTGCCAACAAGAAAGAAAACAATACCAGGTTCAAATCAAAGGAATATTCAACAACAAAACCATTGGAAATTGTGCATACTGATCTAGTTGGACCAACTACAACAAAACACTTAAAAGGTGAGAGATACTTTATGTTATTAGTTGATGATTATACAAGAATAGTTGCAATTTTCTTTCTCAAGAACAAGTCAGAAGCTTTTGAAAACTTCAAGATCTACAAGGAAATGGTTGAAAATGAGATGGATTCAAGAATCAAATGCTTAAGATCAGATAATGGAGGAGAATTCACCTCAACAAAATTTATGGACTACTGCAACAATCATGGAATAAAAAGGAAATTCTCCGTCGCTAGGACACCTCAATAGAATGGAGTTGTTGAAAGAAAGAACATGATAGTACAAGAAATAGCTTGAACAATGATATTGGATTCAAAGTTGACAGATAGTTTTTGGACACAGGCAGTGCATACAACAGTTCACATTCAAAACAAAGTAATGATCAGAAACAACATTGATAAAACTCCCTACGAGCTATGGAAAGGAATACCAACAAATGTGAAGCACTTCAGTGTTTTTGGAAGCAAATGCTACATCAAAAGAGAAGATGGTAGAATGATAAAGTTTGGATCTCGTGTGGACAAAGGAATGCTTCTTGGTTACTCAAGTACAAGGAAAGGATACAAGTGTTACAATATAATATTAAAGAAAGTTGTGGAAAGCATCAACGTAACAATTGATGAAACATGCAAACCATAATCAAAGGAAGAAGAAAACAAATCAATGGAAAAAATTTTCGAAGAAGAAGATGAAAAATAAGTAGAAGAGGAAGATGAAGATGAAGAGAACCCAATAAAAGAAAAAGATCAAGTTCAACAAGTATCTCCAAAGACACCTAGAAAATGAGTACAGAGGAATCATCCTTCAAATCAGATTATTGGAAACAAAGATGTAGGAGTTGAGACTAGAAAAATCTGTTCACTAGAACAAATACACCTAGCACTCTTATCTACAATTGAACCAAATTGTTTTAAATAATCCAACAAGGATGGATTTTGGAATAATGCCATGGATGAAGAATTGGATCAAATAGAGAAAAATGACACTTGGGAATTGGTTCCAAGACCAAAGAATAAGAATGTGATCGACAAAAAATGGGTTTTCAAGAATAAATTGAATGAATATGGACATGTTACAAGGAACAAAGCTAGATTGGTATGTAAAGGATATGCACAGATTGAAGGAATCGACTTTGAAGAGACATTTTCTCCAGTTTCCAGAATGAAAGCAATCTGTTTTCTTTTAGCTTATGCATGCTCCAAAAATGTTAAAGTATATCAGATGGATGTAAAATCAACTTTTCTGAATGGGGAACTTGAAGAAGAAGTCTACATTGAACAACCAGAATGATTTCAGTTGTCAGAGAACACAGACTATGTGTGTAAATCAAAGAAGGCCTTGTATGGTCTAAAACATGCTCCTAGAGCATGGTACTCTAGATTGGATAAGTATCTGCAGCAGGAAGGGTTTAGAAAAGGAAGTGCAAACAACAACCTCTACATCAAGGTAAGTCAAGGTAATATTTTATTAATTGAAGTTTATGTTGATGATATTATTTTTGGTAGTGATGATGACAGGTTAAGCCATAATTTTCAAAAGACATGCATAATGAATTTGAAATGTTGTTACTTGGAGAACTATCCTTCTTTCTGGGACTTCAGATATGTCAAAGCAACTAAGGAATTTTTATTTCTCAAACTAAGTATATCAGAGAAATGTTAAAGAGGTTTGGAATGGAATATTGCAAACCAGTTATCACTCCCATGCAAACCAGTTGTAAGTTGAGAAAATATAATGATTCGAAGTCTACAGATCAGAGGCAATACAGGTCAATGATTGATAGCCTATTATATGTGACAACATACAGACCAGATGTAATGCAGGCAATTTGACAAGTGGCATGATTTCAAGTAGCACCAAAGCAATCACATGTATTAGTAGTAAAGAGGATCTTCAGATATCTCAAAGGAACAAAAGAGTTTGGATTATGGTATCCAAAAGGAAAATATCTATCACTTATTTCCTACACAGATGTAGATTGGACAGGTTGTATTGATGACTTCTGAAGCACCAATGGAGCAAAGTTATACTTAGGTGAGTGTTTGATATCATGGCTAAGCAAGAAATAATCATCAGTATTTCTATCTACAGTCGAGGTAGAGTATATTGCAGCAACAACATGTTGTACACAGGTTCTTTGGATGAAATAAACTTTGACAGATATACAGGTTGAGTATGATGATCCCATTCCAATATATTGTGATAATACAAGTGCCATCAATATCTCAAAAAACCTGGCGATGCACTCCAAGACGAAGCACATTCTAGTCAAGTATCACTTTCTATGGGAGCAGGTTGCAGAAAAGAACATCAGAGTTGAGTATGTGGGCACAAAAGAACAAGTGGCAGACATCTTTACAAAACCACTTCCATGGAAATCCTTTGAATATCTTCGCCAAAGATTTGGAGTTATTTATACTCCAAAATGAATGCTTTTTGAATTCTTTTTGAATTCTTATCTTATATGTCTTATATGTACATGATGAAGCACCATAAGAGGACAATTCAGTCAGGGGGAGCAACCCTAGATGGAATGATACCTTTTCCATTGATGACAAAGGGGGAAAGATTTATCAGATGCAGAGGATAGAGACAGATTTATCATATGCAAAGAATAGAGGCATGGTTCCAGGGGGAGCATGAGTGATATGATTTCAGTATTGCATTAGAGTGTTACCATCAATGCCAAAGGGGGAGATTGTTGATTAAGGTTGGTTTTCATTGATGTCAACCCTTGAAGAAAGCCCCGTAGAAAAAAGGTTTGGGTAATGGACCCAAGAGTTTTTGATGTAAATATAAATCATTATTGTTTTTTCATGGTTGATAAGAAGTAAATATGGATGAACTCAAAAGTGGTCCCCTTATGGTGAAAGCCCTCACGGGAAGACGCTTTGTGGAGTAGCGAACCCATGCTTAATTGTGGAATAATGAGATGAAGGACAATGAAATTTTTAAGGAAACTATCTTAGATGGATAGTTATTTTCATGCCATTTCCGGTGGTATGTAGAACATCACATAACTCCTCACGGTTAAAGAGTTATGACCATGTGAAGTTGGAGAACCTAGGTTTGGGTAATGGACCCAAGTTTGTTCGATGGATAACGATATGATTTTTTCTATATTTGAAGGTAATTTTATTCTAAATAGATAGAACATGTCATTCCATTTCTGGTGGTATGTGAAATGTCACATAACGCCTCACGGTTGGAGAGTTAGAGCCTTACGAAGTTGGAGGACCCTCATATGCCATCTAGAAGCCCCAAAAGGTCAAAGTAGTCAAAGTGGTTTAAGAGATTTTAAAAGGTAAATAATAAAGGGAAGTGGTGAGTGTATTATAATTCAAAGTGAATAAAAAATAAATTGTTTCAATAATAAATTTAATGGATAAATTAGAAGTGGGTTAACCCTAAAATAAGGAAAGTGGGCCAAGTGACCTAGAAGATGTTTTTAAGGAAGCTACTTGGAGAGTATAAATAAGATGCACGGCTCTCTCATTTTAATTACACTTGAGAATATTGAATATATATAAGTGCTTGAGGTAACCAAGGATATATAAGCTGAATTTCTGACTGAAGGTGAAGAAAAGAAGGTCGAAATGCAAGGAAGGATAAATTCTTTTGATGGTGCTTTCTAAGGTATATTATTTACAGGTCATCTCACCATTTTCGCTATAAATTATTTATATAATTTTTCACATTGTGAAATTTCTATTCCATTGAGAAAACAAACCCCAGTATCTGTGGTAAAAAATTCAGCTTGTGGGTCGTTGTATTTTGGGAGTTACCCTCCGTGGAAAATAGGGTTTGTGGTTAGTCTTGAAACTAGTCAAAAACAGGTGTTTCCGGTAAAAACATCATAACTTCTTCATAATAGATCCAAATTCAATGAGACCAAATGTGTTGGTTAGGGTACAGTATTTAGTATTCTTTTTAATATTTTTATATCAATTCAATGAATATTTTGTGCGGGGAATGCTCTACAAGGTCGTTGTCTAGAATAAACCAGAATTCAACAAGGTATGCCATTTTTGCTATAAATCCTTTTCTGAGAGGTTCCAAGTAGTGAAACCTGGAGGAATTGCATAAAACACATTGAAGAACATTGTGTATTAGTTTCCGATATTTATACATTACAAGTTCAAATTTATGATTACTTCAAGTTAGGGTTGTTGACTAATCCAAAACTAGGCATGTGAGACTAAAGAAAAGTTTGTTGAAAATGCTAGTCTCTTGTTGTTAAAGTTAAGGAAGGTTTGAAAGAATGTGATCATATACACCAAGTCTATTACAAATATAAAAATTAGATTTGTATGATGAAATTGATGAGAGATTTTGGTTGATGTACATGTTGAGTACATGGTTGAGACAAGTAGTTGATGAGTTGGCACATACATGAGGTGTATAGTTGATGATGTTAGTACATATTGATGAGTCATAGTTGATGAGTAGTTGACACATGATTGGTACATACTTGGTACATGGTTGGATGCACTTGATTATGGTACAGGTTGATTACAGGTTGTTTGGTACATGTTGGTGCATGGTTGATGCATTTCTTTATGGTACAGCTTTATTACCAGTTGAGGTATAGGTTGATGCATGGTTGATGCATGGTTCATATTTATTGGTACAGGTTTACAGTGATATATCTCACAGTGATAGTGTGATAGTTGTTCCATAATTCTACTTCTACTTCAGGGTGGCAGGACGGGGCAAGGACAGGTGGTTGTAGCCACCTTCCGGTTGTAGCCAGAGAACATAGGGGGATGTAGCCTCTTTCTGGTTGTAGCCAAAGAATTGGCAATTTGGAGCTTCCCTCAGGTTGTAGCCTAAGAAAATAGGGGGTTGGAGCCTCCTTCCAGTTGCAGCTAGAAAACAATGGAATTTGGTGCTTCCAATGAATGTAATTCTTCAAGACATATAAGAAAAAACATTTTGTGGTTTTCTCCTGATTTGGGTTTCCACATAAAACACTGGTGTACTGTGTCTGTGTGTGATTGTTTATTTCTTACTGCTCATTATTGGATAATAATTCTACATTGATATAAAATTTGAAGAAAAATGATTATAATTACGCTATTACTAATTCACCCCCCCTCTCCGTAATCCAGCAACAACAATACACAATTTCTATTAATGTGTGAAATGTACAAAACTGTAGAAATACAGAGTGAAAGACTCGCTAGAATGGTGGCATCTTATCTTTGAGAAGAGATGTGATAACTATGCTCATTCACAAGAATATGGTTTTTACAATGAGGCTACAAAGGCATTTTTAACATAAATAAAATACAAAACCTTAACCTTGAAAGATTAAAAGCCAACAGTGTTGTGGACCCCATCTTGGGTAGTTTGGTGTATCAACTTCCCAGGGGTGTAACTTTGGCATACGATCTTTGTTTGGGGCACACGATATCTCGTTGAAAAGGTATCAATGAGGAGCTTAATTTTGGGAGATAAATAAAAGCCTTTAACTATAATTGAGGTGTACTATCATGAAAAAACATCGTTTAGGCCCTCAAAATGGCCCCAAAAGTTTATGACCTGAAAACTACTAAAAATAGTAAATTGCGACAAATTGTTTTGAGCCATTTGGAATAGGTGGGTGGCCACCGATATCCACATGGATCAATACTCCCTCCTTAGGAAGCAATGGTATCCATTGCATTGAGGTCCCAGGGGAGAGGGGAAATCGTTTGTTGAATTTGAATCTTGGTGAGTTGGTTTCCTTGCTGGAGAAGTCACACTACTTAGCTTGTTGAAGACTATCATGAACCTGTTGAATATTTTCAACCAACCTGTTGTATATTGGATTGACTGGGTAGTGTGTAGGTACCATTTTAGGTGAATAAACGATGTCTTCTTTCTCTTCTGCAATTTGATTTTGTTGGATATAAAGGTTTGGGTCCAAGGCTGTAGTGGTTGCAATGTCCTTCTATTCACCTTTTGAACAGATTGTGAACAGGCTGAATTTTGCAGTACGAAATATTACTTTGCGAAATTGTTTTGGTGGGACAATAGTTAGAACTATCTCTGGTATCCTATAGAGATGACCCCCCATAGTAAAAATGAAACTACAGGGTCGAGACTCATAAATATCATGGCACTTCCACATATATGGTTGGCCCAAAAGAAAATCATAGACATCCAGTCAGGAAAAATCACATAATACCTCATCCTTGAAGGGTTGGATGTTGTATGACAATCAACACTATTAGATGAAACATAGATCTTGTCCCTCGCAAAGCCACCCAATGTTGTATAGTTGTGGGTGTGGTGTTTTCGACAATCCCAACTGTTTGATGACCTCTGATGAGATGAGTTTCTTTTGGCTTCTGTTATCAACAATAAAATGCAGCGGGGTCCCCTTCACCCACATTTTTTAATGAAAAAGGGGCCCCCTCTCTTCAATATCTTCTAGTTCTTCTAGTTTAATTTTTGCGGTTGTGATAAAATAAGTGGGGTCTGTGTCGATGATTTGTCTTCTCCCATTATTTTTTGAATCAGATTTGGAATAAGGGTTTGTCTCATTTTATTTGATCTCGGCCACCAATTATTGTTTTGAGCGACATTCATCTGTGTTGTTCTAGGGGATTTTGTGGATATCGCACCACTTTCTAGTGTCCTTCATATTTCCGTTACCATTCTTTTCCTGTGGCTTAGACAAGTTTTATGGAGGCTGGTTGTTAGGGTATTATTTACCATACTTTGTTTTTTTTATATTTGCAGACCCAAACTCCTATTTGTTCCCGTGTCTAAATTTCTACTTGATTTTGACAACATATCGATAGGAAATTCCCAGTGATGGGATTTCCAGGAAATCCATTTTGGTTTGGATGTACCTATGCAGGTCCCCACGGTATTTCAAAACCAAATGTCACTCAAAGTATTTGATACCTGTTATCCCCAATATCTAGGGATAACTAGGAGATCATGTCTCGAGGCCCACATGGTCCTAGACATGGAGTACCAAGAGCAGGAGCGACTTGAGCATGGCCCTGGAGGGCCCATCTTTCTTCTTCTCAGCCAGCTTTGTCCTGTTAGCAGTACCAGCTTCCATCACTACCGGCCTGGACTTGCATCAGAGATGACTCTTGCTCCATGAGGTAATTGGTCCGAGGTATCATGGTATGTGTTATATTTGATCATTATAACATTCTTATGTATGCATTAGGTCCCTTTCATTTTGGATGACTACTTGGATCTTACACTAATCCTCTTGACCATTATTGGGGTGATTGATGGGGAAACTTAGCAAGCCGGTATTCATGGTTTTGGTTAGCCACCAAGGGGGGTTTGCAGATCCATCGTCCGCTCCCACCATTTTATCACTTTTCCATCTTATATCCCGCTCATCCATCCCATTCCCCTAGTCTGGCCATTAGGATGGCCTTCCAGGGTACATCTTGTCTTGTGGGAAGAAGGGGCTAAAGGCCCAGGAGGTAAAAGCAGTTGGTAAAAGATAAAAGCCATAGGAAAATGAAAACCTAGAGATGCTTCGCCCAGGGGATCCCCGAGAAGGCAATAAAAAGACTCTCGATAAGAAACTAAGGGACCCTAAGAAAAAATGAAATAAATAAATGAAAGACCTAACCAAGAGGATGGGAGGTCTCATCACGAGCCGACCCATTATGTTCATAGGTTTTTAGCAGTATGACATTGCCACCATCTGGCCACCAAACCAGGGCAGTGACCTTTGGTTGCATGGCCAAAGGAAAGGGGGTCTCATCACGAGCCAACCTTCTCATTTCTGCGAAGATACTAGTGGGTAACGCTGTCAGCTCTGGCCACCAAGCCAAGGCAGTGTCCTCTTCGTCAAGGCTTGTAGTAAAAAATGCAAATAAAGAAAGATGAGGCAATAAGGGCTTGGAAAAAGTGCATCCATGACAGGTACAACTCGCCTCCTACAAAGGCACCCACATACGACACTAGCCCTAGGTCTGACTATGATTAGACATCCCTAAAACCACATCACATCACTATACATGGTTTGAATGACCCTTTGAGGAAACTTTCCATTTCTTGTGGGTATTAGCCCAATAGGTTACCCTTTTGGTTTCCTTAGCTTTTTATAGTGGGTCTGTGTAATGTATTTGAGCTCTTAGAAGATTTGTTAGGGATGTTATGCATACATTTGATAATTTTAATGATGACATATGATTTACATTACTATGATGTCTAGGACTGATGACCTCTGGAGGGCGTAGTCTTTAATGTGCAGGACCATGCCCGGTGGACAGGTACCAGAGGATTGGTGCACATGGGGAGATGATTAGTTCAGACCTCCATGGGGCTGAAGAGCCCATCAGGTGGACGTTGGGATGGCAGAGGCAGGATAGAGTTGTGACGAGCCCTTGCACAGAGAAGAAGAAGGATGCCCTCATTTGGACGTTTTGGTAGAGACCTAGCATATGGGGATCAACCCCTTGCAGATGGGACGTTGACCTTGATGATCAAGACGCCACCCAGGGTAGCTTGGACGATTTCTGGAGCATGTGGCAGCGTGCTGGGCTTCTTGGGCACGTGTGGCAGGTTGCAGGAGCCCCAGGAGGGGCAACGTCTTGCTCTGTAGATGATGATTATGCCCCAATAGGGCCAACGTCTCCCCTTTAAGGGCCTGACGTCTCATTATTAGCTCAATTTTGGCATTTTAGCATGTAAAAGTGACAAATTAATTGGATAATGTAATGTCAGCCTTGTCGGCTGTTTTAATGACCTGTTTTGTTAATTAAAGGTCATGGAATCATATAAATAGAGGATGTTTTCTCCTCATTTTATCATAA